>JALIGW010000001.1:172722765-172967765 GCA_023053685.1 Diadophis punctatus similis | reverse complement strand
CTTTATAATCATCGCTTTGTACCTTCTCTAAAATTAAACTCTTGCCATTATCATTTTAGATATCATTTTCAGGCTTTCCTGTTTCAGCAAAACTTGATGTCTGAAAGTTCAGTGAACAGCTTGTCTGCAGATGAAAGAATGAAAGAAAATCCTATCTTCCTATGGGCAGAACATGCTCTATTCAGGGGTGGGTTCCTCCCTGTTTGGATCTGTTCACCCGAACCGGTAGCGACCCCCTGGTGACATCACGATGATGTCACTGACTCGGTTCGGTCGGTGCTGGTCCGTGGGCGCCGCCATCTTTTTAAAAAACTTTTTTCGATTTTTTTCGATTTTTTAAAAAAATTTTTTTCTTCTGAGCAGACGCAGAAGCCAAGTTTCTGGCACTGTGCGTACAGTCGCCATCTTGTTTTCGGCTTTTTAAAAATTATTATTTTTGGATTTTTCGGCACTGTGCATGCATGCACACCCACGTGGCATGGGAGGAAGACAACCGGCAGCAGGGTAAGTTAGAACTCACCCCTGGCTCTATTGCAGTGTGTGTGTGTGTGTGTGTGTGTGTGTGTGTGTGTGTGTGTGTGTGTGTGTGTGTGTGTGTGTGTCCGTCCCAAGATTAAATTGCAAAGGCTAAGCACTTTCGTCAACATAAGCGCCCAAAGCAGGTTTTGTGATGAGGGTGCTGAGTTGCCTACATGCAAACAGGGGCTGTTGTTGCCTAGTTCCTTCCTGGATTTGATCCTGCAGATTCAGTCAGCTATCTTGCTAGCCTTGACCAAACCATTAATATCAATAGCATCATTGTTTATATATTACTCTGAGCCAAATTAATCAACTACATTTTAGATTAGAATGCTGTATAACCCAACCCATGTGTGGTTCATTTATGTTTTAAAATGTCCTATGAATCCAGACACTTTAATTTAACCTCTAAACTATAGCTTAGATATTGTCAGTTGACCACATTGTTGATATAGGTAGGGTCAGGCTTTGGAAAGCATGTCAGCTGGATTGGGGTTAGTAAAACTGTATCTTTTCATTGTTCTTTAAAAAACAAATCAATAAAAATATAGGAAGTCGAGCAAATGGAGATGAGCAAAATCAGTCTATTTTCACTCATGCCACTTTTGCACTTGTTCAATTATATAAATCTATCTCAATTCCACATTAACCTTGTTTTAAGATTTAAAGTAGGAACATTTAAGCTGAAGCACATTCTCTCAAATGGGGCATGTTTATATCTGCAGTTGATTTTAATTCCCTTATCGGTGCTTTTGAACAAGGAATAGAACCACCAATGGTTAACTCAGGTTCTGCTTTGTCCCTTGGAACAGATCAGGGTGGTTCATCTGAGAAATTTTCCAAAGATTCTTATCCGCAAAACTGGCATAAGAGAAACCACCTCTTCTAGGTGGTAATGATGCAGATGGGTTATGTATTTGTTTGTAACAACTGGAGTTCAGTCATTAAAACCAGGAAGAATGCCAGAAGTAGAAGAGCTCCTAGATCACCTACAGTACAGACTGGAGCTAGAGGGAGTGGCCTTGCCCTAGGACTCTTTGGGCCCATGTGTCTAATTCTATCCTGAATTATGACCTCTGTTTGTAAATCTTTCTGATGCCGTGCATTTTAATTATTCCCAGATGCTTACAAAAGAGTGCAAAAGGTAATGGAACAGACACTTAATTGTTCCACCTTGAGTTCAATTTCTTTCATGAGTCAAAGGAATGCTTCAGCTTATCTCTTGCATATCAGTAAATAAGGGTTATTGACTTCCCTTAACGATAAACTGAAAATGCTGTTAAATGCACCATAAACAAAATGTATGAACCCCCTTTTTATATGATTAAAATGGTCATAATGATCTGATATTTCTTGCTGATTGAATCTGCCACTTCTGTTTACAAGGAAAATAAATAACACATGTTTTCTGCCGCTCTGAAAGGTTCCTATTTATTCTGTGGTCATTTCCCACTTATGATATTTCCAGCTTAATTTCACAAAACAGCTTTTACATGGCTTGAGGAAGGGGTGGGAGCCCAACTCTTATTGTACATTGTCTTGGAAATATTTTGCCTTTGAGCTGAGGACTTTTATTTGTAGAAACAACCAGCCATACTCTTTATGGGGTTGATATTATTCTAAATTAAAAAGAGAAACAGCTGGAGACTTACAAATGCCTGCATAATTTGGGATTTTGTTTTCTTCTCCTTTCTGGTAGACACAAGATTGGCCAGTTCCCGAGTTGAAAAAGAAGACTTGCAGGAGGGAACTGGTGGTTTGGACCTCTGCAGAATTTGGAGGTGGGGCAGTAACCAGGGATTTTGACACCTAGGGTAGGATCCCAGATTGCCCCTCCTCTCTTCACCCATCAGTGTATACAAACTGCCAGTTCCTTTTTTTATGGTCAGTACTGCTAACGTGATAAAGTCAGAATTATCCACCAAAGCAAACACGTATGACTATAAACTCAGTGATAGCCGTGAGTATTGAGATGCTGAAGACGCAAAGTTAACCAGACATGGTGGTATGTATTAATGTGTGGATTTCTGATAATTGCTCTTCTTCCCTTTTCCAAAATCCTAAAGACTTTGGATTTGGGGAGATTTTCAGACCAGATTTTTTGGGAAGAGGGCTATGGGGTCCCTGAGAATATTGGTTCTTCCTGTTCCACTGATAGAAACAGTTTTCATTATAGAAAGTCCACCCAATGCCCACCATATCATCCATGTACTCTGCATTTCAAGGGAAGAAAGGTTATGTTAAAAGCCATGCCTGCCAATGTGTTCACCCATACTAATGAGCAGATCCGAACTCTAAATCAGAAGAACTCGGCAATTGCTCCCAAGTCAAAAAGGAACAGAGACAATGCAGAACTGAAAAGGCAATGCATAAGATAATTAAAACATTTGTGACAGTAAACCAAAATAGAAAGAAAAGATAAACTAAACAAACAAACAAAAATTGAGACACAGAGCCATATGTTCACATGTATGCTGCAAATTAAAAAAAAATGCAATTGATGTATACTCCCACACTTTGTCCCCCTCCTTGTTCACCAACATCAAAAAAGAGCCTTTTTTCGGTAAGATGCCAATAAATGGAAAGCAAATCATCTGGCACGCAATCAACCATTCCCTCTTCCAAGTAAATATATAGAATGCCTGATGTGCTTTAGGTAGATCTTTAATATTGGAAGGGACATCTGTATAATTGAGAAGAATCAGAAGTCCTGATGCTGAGTTTCTTAATGCTTCAGGAGTTTACATTACAATCCTGCATTTGCCTACACGGAAATAAGCTTGATTAAGTTCAACAGAACTTACTTCCAGTTAAGTATGAGTAGGGTTGCAATTTCAAGAAGGCTAAACCACCGAACTGGGTCTCTTCTTGAAGTATTTTTGTGCATTTCAGGAGATTGTAAACCAAGCTCAACAGTTGTAAGATTCTGCTGGACTCCCTGAAAGGAGTTCAGCACACCTTGGTAGGATTCTGGGATCAGGTTAGAGAGACCACACATTCCTTGCTGCTATTTGGAGCAAAAAACCTGTAGAAATCAGTTTTCAGGACAATGAAAAGAACAGATGAATTCAGTCTCTTTTATTGCATGGTTGAACTGCCTTGATCTAACAGGAAGGTTTGGTTTCCCCCAAATAATTGATCTTTAAAATGGGGAGGGATGTGAAATTTCCCTCTGCCTAAGCTGTGCTTGTAGACAGGGAAAGGGATAGATTTAAATTCAAGGCTGTCTTTCTTTCAAATATTATTTGCATTAATCTTAGCCAGATTGAGCATCATCTAGTAGGAAGGTGAAATACAAAAGAGAAAACAAGCAAACATGCAAACTGTGGCTCTTACTTATCCTGTGGATGTCAGAGTAGGTTATAGAAACAGAAACATTCTTTCAATTATGTACATGCTCTAGTTCTTTTCCAGAGACAGGAATGATACAAAGTTACATTTCCTCCCCCTCCTCATGTTGAGGAAAATTAGAAACAATAGCATTGCTAGCATCTCTGGATAATAAGGTAGTTGCATAAATATCTAAGCGTAAGCCTGTTTTTCTTCTTTAAAAAACAACGAACGCTTGCAAGATTCCTCAGCCTCCTGGTGAAAAGCCATGGTTTGCTTTAGAGTAGCAGGATTGGGAAACCTATGGTCTTTCTTGTGTTTTTGAACTACAACTCCCAGGACCCCACTGCCCACCACTCACAAATGGTTAGGGACACTGGGAAATAATTCAAGAATGTTTGAGAGGACCTACTGAGGTAAATCTTGGTGACATCTGAAATCAGTTTTCTTGCCAGGACAATCTAACCTTAGTAAAACTGGTTTACATAGCCTACACTTCATTTTAAGTCTTACATATTTCAAACATTTCTTAGCTTTCTCTTTTTTAACTTATTGGCCTTTAAAAAAAAGTTGTAATGTCCATCTTGTAAAAGTTCTGAGGGGAATGGGAGGGCTGCTTATCATTTTGTCCTAATACAGACATTACTGTTTTTTTTAAATTTTTAACTCTATGTAATTAGTACCCACCAAGCATCATACCTAGCAATTCCTTGAAAAATGTTCACAACACCATATATATTTTATTGACAATAGGTTTATATGTGTGTGTGCTCAGAAATGAACTCCATCTAGTTCAGTGTACCATATTCTCAGAAGAATGTGCAGAATTGTGATCTTATTTTCTGGTAATGGGGGGGGTCATAGATTTAATATTATTGTGAACCCACTGTTGTCATATATAGCATATTGTGTTACAAAAAGAGAATCCAAATTATTCCCGACAAAATTACATATGATTAATTTATGTGTTTGATTGAGTGAAGTACTGTACTTAATATGTTATTAAATGACAATGAAGGTCGCAAACACGGGGAATTTAAGGAAACCAGACAAATGATGATCTTCCCCCCTCCCTTGGCCATTTAACTTACAGTCGCCATCAACAGAAGCAATGTGGATGAATGAAATGCTGTGTCTTTAATTTTGACACTAGGTGGCGCTATCATTTACAGCAGAACTTCAATCTCAACTGGAGAGTTCATGTGGTCAACATAAAACCACTATTCTGATGACTGTTTTATAAACTACAACTCTCATGGATATAATATAACTGGAAGAAAATGCATAACCTCTGGGAAGCAAGGACAGTATATGATAAACCACAACAAAAACTAAACTCCTTAGCAAAAAAACCAAAAACCTGGTCAGGAAATACTGGCTCTTTGTCTTCTCAAAATACACGATTGTCTTTGTTGTACTGCCCCTATCATGTCATATTTGCACCCAACCTCACTGTCCTCACTAAATGCCTAATGTGCTGATATACCCAGGCAAATACCCAGTCAAAAACAATATAATAGGGATAGGATAAGCTAGGATAAATAGAAGAAGCCTTATTGAAGCAAGATCTTATTTGGTATTTATCCTCAGAAAAAAATGTTATATCCATTTCTATAAAATATTTCTTCAGCTCGTTAGCCTACTTTCCCCAACTTGCTCCCCACAGTGGCTGAAATTTTTGGGCAGCAGAGCCCAAGCACATCACAAAGGCCTGGGAAAAGCTTAACTACATATGTCTAGGTCTGACAGCTCAATCACTCTGTTTTTCAAGTTGGCTTTTAATAACAACTTATATTCTCCCATCAAGGTGGCCTTAGATGGTGAATAGAATAGAATAGAATAGAACAGAATAGAATAGAATAGAATAGAATAGAATAGAATAGAATAGAATAGAATAGAATAGAATAGACAGTTGGAAGGGACCTTGGAGGTCTTCTAGTCCAACCCCTTGCTTAGGCTGGAAACTCTACACCACTTCAGACAAATGGTTATCCAACATCTTCTTAAAAACTTCTAGTGTTGGAGCATTCACAACTTTTGGAGGCAAGCTGTTCCACTGATCTAACTGTCAGGAAATTTCTCCTTAATTCTAAGTTGCTTCTCTCCTTGATTAGTTCCCATCCATTGTTTCTTGTCCTACCCTCAGGAGCTTTGGAGAATAGCTTGACTCCCTCTTCTTTGTGGCAACCCCTGAGATATTGAAACACTGCTCTCATGTCTCCCCTAGTCCTTCTTTTCATTAAACTAGACGTACCCAGTTCCTGCAACCATTCTTCATATGTTTTAGCCTCCAGTCCCCTAATCATCTTTGTTGCTCTTCTCTGCACTCTTTCTAGAGTCTCAACATCCTTTTTGCATCGTGGTGACCAAAACTGAATGCAGTATTCCAAGTGTGGCCTTACCAAGGCATTATAAAGTGGTTTTAACACTTCACATGATCTTGATTCTATCCCTCTGTTAATGCAGCCAAGAACTGTGTTGGCTTTTTTGGCAGCTGCTGCACACTGCTGGCTCATATTTAAATGGTTGTCCACTAGGACTCCAACATCCCTCTCACAGTTACTACTATTGAGCAAGGTACCACATATACTGTATCTGTGCATTTTGTTTTTCTTGCCTAATTGTAGAACCTTACTTTTTTCATCATTGAATTTCATTTTGTTAGATAGCACCCAATGTTCAAGTCTGTCAAGATCCTTCTGTATCTTGAGCCTATCTTCTGGAGTGTTGGCTATTCCTGCCAGCTTGGTGTCATCTGCATTATGGTTATACAGGTTAGTGTTATACAGGTTATATATGGTTATAAAGGTTATATATGGTTATACATAGTTATATATATGGTTATACAGGTTAGCCTACGACACAGACTTTATTTGCTCTGCTAACTTATACAGGTTAGTGTTATTTTGGAACATGTCACATGCCTGGAATTCATACTATCTGTTGCTTGAAATGTTCCTCAGTGTATGTTTCCAGTAAGTATAGACAGGCTCTTGCCTTGTCTGTTACTAGTTAAAAAGTAATGAGTCCTTTTATGCTTTCTTTACATAATAAGCCTCAGTCAGAAAATGGGATATAATTTAGTCAACAAAATAAAATGGAAATCCCCAAATGAAATGTACAAAAGATGAAATTGAGCCAGTTACCATAGTTAACCCAACTAATAAAAAGACACAGACTTTATTTGCTCTGCTAACTTAAGGAACATTGTGCCATAAATTCCCAGCTTTGTTTTGCATTTTGCTTTGAAGTATGTTAGGATAAGATGTTCCCTTCGCCCTGGCTGTGGAGTTATTAAAAGCAGTAAGAGGTTATGGAACCTAGGCCTTATCTTTCAAAAACACAATTTGTATGGAAGAGGAGCCCCAACTTTTCACAACACCCTATTTTTTGCTTTAATGAACAAGGGGATTATGGGCCAGCTTTGATACAGTACTCTGTTCCCGATTGTGTGCCTTCCAACTATCTTGGACTTTATTATTCCCAGTCACCTGGCCAACACAGGGAATTCTTCTGACAAAAAAAAAAAATGAAAAGAAAATGCCATTTTAGTTCTTTTCTATGACTTTGTACAATGTGGCTACACTAGACTGATCTCGTTTTGACCTTAAAGTTAAGCAGGGTCTGGCCTAATTTGGATTTGAATGGAAGACTTCTGGCAAATCCCAGGAAATATTGACAAGACTCCAATAGCAAATCATTTCTATTCTGTTGCCATGAACATCATGTGTATCTGACCATTGGCCAGGCATTAAATATTATTTATCATCAAGTATTGTTTAATAGTGACAGGTATGACACACACGGGCCTAAATACATGTACTATTATTTATAAAAAGATATTGCTTTGCCTTCAGAAGTTGTGAGTGCCCCATAACTGGAGGCTTTTAAGAAGAGTCTGGACAGCCACTTACCTGAAATGGTATAGGATCTCCTGCTCGAGTAGGGGGTTAGAGTAGAAGAACTCCAAAGTCCCCTCCAACTCTGTTATTCTGTGTTACAGTTATTCCTGCTTTATACTCTCATTATGCAAGGAAAAGATTTCTTGTGAATAAATAATACGCCCTTCCTCTTCCATTAGCACCAACACTTTCTTAATTTTGCCTTTTTGCTCTTTGCATCAACAATGCATCTAACAAAATCTGTAAACTACCAAATGCTGGAGAAAGACCTGATTGTATGCATGGGTTATAGTTTAAAACATCCCTGACAAAGCAGGACCATTTAGCCAGTTACTTCCAAATATGAAAATAGATGGGGTTAACAAACATCTGCTAGGTCACACCAAGTAGTTGGTGATGAAATCTGACTTGGTGGACCAACATTCTGAAGTTGTGAATACTAAACAATAAAACTATGGTTGTTTCTTTGATAGACTCAGAAATAAAGCTTGTATAAGAAAATCTCAAGGAAAAAAACATCCCTATGAAGATGTATTCTTTAACTAATATTTACATACTCAGATGGCTGAAGTAATTCAGTGCTAAGATTGCATGCAGAGGTTCCAGATTCATTTTCTGGGCTACAGATATGGTTGGAAAAAAGTTTGGTTTGAAATTTTGGAGAACTGCCATCTGTTGGGCAAAGCTGGTAAAGACAGCACTGGACTGGAATAGCTTTCCCTAACTTAGCCACCTGAGGGTCAAACACATCCCAGAATTCAATGCAGTGGCCAAGCTGGCTGGAGGATTATGGGAGTTGAAGTCTACATATCTTAAGGCTGCTTAGCTTTCAAAAGGCTGAGCATACAGGGACAAAGGAACTGAACTGATGCAGGCAGCTGCCTTTATGTCCTTTGAAAACTGCCCAATATAAATTGCAGTGTAAGCAATAAATTATGTTTTAATTTACTGATGACTTTTGTACTTTCTCCGGGGTCTTTTAACATGATTTTGTCTAAACATGGTCTCTTTCTAAAGGCAAAATTCAATTTTTTTTGGCACCCTGCACTTTTTAAAGCAGCGTATTAAACTGAGAAAGAGGGAGTGAATTTGCCCGAGGGCTTTAGGGGTCTTTAAATATCATCTTCATGAGAGACTAAACATTGTAAACCACCCTGCTGGTAATAGATGGGCATTTTAAAGAGGCAACGGATAAACAGTGATGAAGCATAATTGGAGCTGTTTGTTGTGCCTTTGCTGATGAAATGCTGGCAAAACTGACTCGGCTCAAAATGACATGTTTATGGAACATCAAAGAACCCAAGCTGACTTTACATTATATCAGTGACAACTGTATATACTGGAGTACTCTTTGCCATTTAGGCTCACCCTTCTTATTTTTTCCAGTGCTGGGAGAAACATTTGCTCTCCCACTCAATCTGATCACTTGATAAATGCATACAGTCATTTGGGGCAAATTGCCGAGTCAAAGGAGTTAAAAGAAACTCCTTCTTGGACCACTATATATGAATGATAAGTACACACTCTATCTTTCTTCCTTGAGTGAATACAGGAAGAATCCTAGCTGAATAATTCATCACAGTTCAAGGTTAGCAGATGCCTCTTCCTGATTCTGTAGCTTGTCTCTCATACATTTCTTTTTTCCTAAAATATAACTGAAGCAAACAAAAAATGTATACATTTCTGAAACTTAATTCCAGAATTGGATTATACACAATTTGCCATAGCTTTCAAAGTCGTTTGTATTTTCTCTATACAAATAATCATAATGGGAGCTGTGAATTGGTAAAATAGTTTAAAAAAAACATTTTGAGAGCATCAGCTGTGAAATTTTACCAAGATTCTTCAGAATAAATTGTTTTACTGATATTTAAATGCATTCCTCTCTGTTAATGAATATGCATTAATTTCAATTATTAATCATTAATAAGTATGATAGATTATATATTTATTGCTTTAATATTGATTTTTGCTATTTTTAATAGACTTACAGACATTCATAATGTAGGGAGGGTGCAGGAGTTGAAAACTGGAACATGGCATATCTCCACTACTTTTAAATATATATACATAAGTTATTTTTAAATATGTTTTATTATTTGTAAAAAAAATAGAAAGGGAAATAATTTTATTTTAACATTCATCACACACAGTATAGAATTAATCTTTTTATGTGTTCATATCACACTGAGCAATTAATTTGTTTACATTTAAAACAGTTTAACTTGAAGTGGAAAAAACATATGGAATATTAAACAAAGAATAGTAAATGCAAACCAAATTTCTAAATAAACCTGTAGTTGAGATACCTGGCAGTAGAATTGTTGTTCAGAAAAGTTCTTCAAGACATTGTGTAATTAAGGAAAAATGGGTGTCTTTCCAACCTTCTTGTACACAAGAGTATACAATCACTGTTTCCTTTCTCTTCTTGTTAGTTTAATTATAATTGATAGAATGGATCATGAGCATTTAAGAAAAATTGATGAGCGTTCCAAACTAAAAGGTATATATGAGATAATTTATAATCCAAAGGAACTAATATTACATTTGGAGTGCCACATCTCCAGAATTTAGCAGAGTCCCTCAATTTCCTCCTGCAAAAAAGATCCCATAAAATTTACATCTTAAAAAAATGAAACAAAATAATATTTCTAGCATATTGGTTCCATTTTGGAAATAGCATCAGAAGTTCTGAAGTCAGAACTCCAAATTACAAGAAAAACTTCCAATGAGAATTCTGAAAACACATCTGATGTCAGTATGCCAAACCTACGATTTTACGAGTTTTACACATGTGATAGTTCTGTAAATATTTTTACTTTATTAGGTGTAAAAATGTTCCCAGCAAATGAAAACTAGTAGTTTTAGTTCATAAACAGAAAAAAGGGAGAAAAAATGAGCAGCCAAATGAGCAAGTTTACAATTGCTTTATTTCCTAGACCTATTTTGAACCGTTTTATTCTTACTGTATAGCAATTGTGCTAAAATGGACACAAGCTACAGTGCTTCTAATATACTGGAAAATGTATAATCTTGGTCTCCATAAATGTAGATACATGGAACATGTGTGCAAACTGAATATTGTAGATACTGTAGAATATAGATTCTGTATAGATACAATATAATATAGATATTGTAGATACTGTACTGTATTGTAGATACTGTACAATCACCTAGATTGAATATATGCATTTATTTTTTTAAATATTAACTACACATGATCCTACAGCAGTGAAGCAACAAAGCCAAGTTTGAATGTGCAAAGCTATCATCCCTTCACTATATTTTATGGAAGTATATATTGGGGGTAGGTGGGGAACCCTTGATACGGTTGTTTTTTAAAAGTGATTTGCCCATTTCTACTAATAATTGCCTATATAGTGCCATCAAAGCACTGTACAATATTTTTTTAAAGAAAGGAAGCACAACAAATTAAGATTATATCATTTACCATAGTGAGAGCACAAAGCAGCATACTGAGTAGACACAAAGCATTCTACTGACAAGACTGAGTGGCTGTGGATATTGCCTCCTAAGGACTTGACCAATTGTCCCTCCTTGGTTCTTGGGGGGGGGGGGAGAAATTAGCTCCCTCAGAACGGGTCCGCAATTTGGGTGTCCTCCTAGACCCACTGCTAAAATTGAAGCAACATCTTTCAGCTGTGGCTAGGGGGACCTTTGCACAAGTACATCTTGTGCACCAATTGCGACCCTACTTGGAGAAGGAGGCACTTCTCACAGTCACTCATGCCCTTATCACCTCACGGCTGGATTACTGCAATGCGCTCTACATGGGGCTACCCTTGAAGAGTGTCTGGCGACTGCAGTTGGTGCAAAATGCAGCTGTGCGAGCTGTGGTGGGTGTACCTAGATACACCCACATAACACCGATCCTCCGCCAGCTGCATTGGTTGCCCATTAGTCTCCAGATCCAATTTAAGGTGTTGGTCGTTACCTTTAAAGCCCTACATGGCTCAGGGCCAGGTTACCTTCGGGACCACATCCTGCCGCATACCTCCCTACGACCTGTCAGGGCCCACAGAGTCGGCCTCCTCCAGGTCCCATCGACCAAACAATGTCGGTTGGCGGGGCCGAGGGGGAGGGCCTTCTCTGTGGGAGCTCCCTCCCTGTGGAACCAGCTTCCCCCGGAGGTCAGGACCATCCCCACCCTACTGGCCTTCTGGAAAGCAATAAAAACTTGGCTCTTCCGGCAGGCGGGGTATGAGTGAAAGTTCTTTTTAAAATATTGATAGTATTTTAACATGTTTTTTTAAAATTGCTTTTATTGATTATATGTTTCTATACCTGTTGTTAGCCGCCCAGAGTCCCCTGGGAGTTGGGCGGCATAGAAATTTTAATAAATAAATAAATAAATATTTTTTGAAAATGATGATTTGAGAAAAAGGGAAAAAAAACAGGTTGAAAGCTATTCAGTTCTCCTCACCCCCACCCCCACCCCCCAAAATAGCATTTTGCACTTTTGGGGAAGTTGTAAGGGAAGAGGGGGAAATCCTACCTACTGGACTACTACTGAAAAGGTCCAGCTTTGAGTAGAAACTAAGCTAGAATGGATTTCAGAAAGGAGCTTCATTAAAAAAAACCTTGAAGATTCAGAGATGGGCACACACAAACACACACACACACACAGAGAAACTCAAAGAGAGAACCAGTCCTAGCTTAAGACAGCTATATACCTGAAAACAAAACAAAGCTAAACTGAAAAACATGGATCCCTTAACATTTTCCTGTTCATAGCTGTAGAGACGGGATGATAACTGTTGAAAGTAAAGAAGCAGGAGAAAAAACAACCCTTATTTCTAGACTGCTGCTGGAAGCATATGTTTCACATTGCTTCATGGTAAGACAACGTTTGTTTGCAGATGTGGCAACTAATTGTGCTAATATGTGTTGTTTGTGAAGTAATCTCCACTCTCTCATCTTCCTGCTCACAAAATTCAAGTTCTAATGGCCAGAGGGTACAACACACAATACCGGGGATATGGGCAGTCTACATGAAGGCTATTCCTTATCTGCACTTCTAAGACATTGACAAATCAAGTGCAAAATATGCAAACCACTGTGGTAAAAGTTATCTTTCATCACGGCTGGTAATGTTTAATGCTTCTGTTACTTACTAGCAAACATATTTTGGCCTAAGGGATAATGCTGTGAATAGGGCGCTTGAGCATCTGCTTCCCAAGAGACTTTTACTACTTTCTCTAGAAACACAGGATGGGAATGCAGAGCCACAGAAATCTCACTTGCTGCTAGTGCCGATCAGTAGCACCAGATGCAGAAAAGGAGAGCTGCTCTTAAGTTGTCAATTAGTTCCGTGTTTAATGCTGCTTGGTAGTGGTGGTGGTCGCTTTTATAGTCTCCAAAGCAAGTGTGAATGGAACAATGAATGCAGTGTCTATGGAGATTCTCAGTCATCCAGGTCATGGTTGTCCCAAAGGTGCTTTTTCAAGAGGCAACTGGACTTTCTGGTTTTTCTTTGAAGACGTTTCGCTTCTCCTCCAAGATTTTACGAGATGAGACGTGAAACACCTTCAAAGAAAACCCAGAAAGTCCAGTTGCCTCTTGAAAAAGCACCTTTGGGACAATGAATGCAATGGAAAGAACCTAGCTGAGCCAGCATATCACACAGGTAGTTAGGGCCCCAGTGGGCGGTGTGAATAATTGTCATCGGAATGGCAGCTGTTTGCCACTTTTTTTATCCTCCAATTCATTACAGGTGGTCTTCGACTTATGACCATTTGTTTAATGATGGTTCAAAGTTATGATGGATGCGGGAAAAGTGATTTATGACCTGTCCTTGCATTTAGGACCATTACATCACCTCCACAGTCATGTGATCACAAATGGAGCACTTGGCAACCGGTTCCCATTTATGACTGGTTGCAGTGTCCTACGGTCAAGTGATCAGAATTTGTAACCTTCCCCGCTGGCTTCTGACAAAAAAAGTAAATTAGGGAAGGTGGATTTGCTTAACAACCATGTGATTTGTTTAATGACCTCATGATTCATGTAACCATGGTGATTTGCTTAACAGCTGTGATAAAAAATGGTTATAAAATTGGGCCCCATCCCACGATGGTTCACTCTACAGCAGGGGTGTCAAACTTGCATCGTCACAGCATTGTCACGTGATGTATCGTGACTTCCCCCCTTTGTTAAATGGGGCGTGGGCGTGGCTAGCGTGTACTTGTTTCAAAATTATAATTTCTCTTCCATTTAACAGTATCAACTCTTCCCTTGTTTTTTTATATATCTCGTCCCTTATTGTCCTTTTGGTGGAATCTTATGTGTACCTCTCTCGCCAGTCTCTGTGTACATGCGTAATTGGTCTGTACCTGGTAAATTTCATCAATATCTCTAATTATGTCATGTTTTTCCTTTTGTAATATTTCCACCAATATCTCCACCAGTTTTTCTCCCAAATCTTCATCCTTTTCTTCTGCAATGTTTTGGAATCATAGATAATACAATGCTTTTTCTAATTCAAGAAATGCAATTGGTTCGGCCATCTCTCTATTGGTTTGTTCCATTATTTCTATTTTACTGTCTACTCTACTTGATCCATTTTTGTTTCCACAACTTTTATTCTCTGGTCGTTTTCTATTATTGTTTGTTGAATTGTCTCTATGACAACTAGAGAAAATTAAAAGGGAAAAATGTAAATAATAGAATAAATACTGTGACGAAACTGCTGTAAAATGTGAATATATGTTGAAGTGTTGATGTGTGTTGTTGTATGTTTGCATTGTTTTGTAGTTTTAAAAAATAAAATTAATAAAAAAATAAAAAAATAAAAATAAATATTCCTGAAAATTGAGTTTATATATTAGGCAAGAAGGTAGAGCTAAAGGCAGGAGGGTAGCATTGCCAGCCCTACAAATGTGTTTTTCCATTTCTGCCAGTAAATAATCAGGATTTGCAAAATTCAGAATTGAGGAGAGGAACTGGATTGTAAAGTCATTATATAATGAAGACTTCTCTTTCCCAGGAACCATTTTAGAATGAGGCCAGTGTTAATCAGGTGAGAAAGAAGGATCCCGTCTTTAAATGGTACTGAAGATGTCAAATGGCAAACATGTTGCAAATAGTAATATAAAGTACTAAGCAAAGAGAAAAATTGTGGATTTTTAAAATCTTTTTAAAAACTCATTTTTCACTCTGCAATATTGTATGAAAACAAGGTGCAATTTATGGGCTTTTGAATATATATTTATGCCCTGTCTGATGCAAAGCGACTACAAAATAAGTTGCTGCTAAAGGAAAGAACAAGACGATGCTTCTTTCTGCCCATGTAATACGCACAGCTCTGCTTCTTCTCTAACATCTCATATTATTTCTTGTCCAATGCTAGGACTCGTGTTTGCCACTTGGGTTCTGATGCAGCCAGAAACAAGTTTATTATTTGCTTCTTCAGGGTGGGCCCGTCACGTGTCAAACTAAATTTGCCTTCTAGAGCTTCCAGAGAGGCAGGGTCTTTTTAGGACTTCTCAGGAGAAAAGCAACATTGTTGTCCAGTTTTACTTAGAGTTAATTAAGAAATGAAACTTATTCCCTCTAAACCTCCATGCTGATCACTCAGGACTCATTGGCTCATTTTGCTCTCAGAACTGCCCAAGGCAATCACAGCTTGAGGATAGACATATCTTTCTCTTGCTCTGAATCCTTGACAGTTTTGGCTCTACATTCAAGTCAATCTTTCTTTCCTCTGCCCACAGTCACAGAATGAGCTGCCCAATACAATCTGGATTAAGAGCAGAACCCAACATGAAACTGGAGAATGCTTGTGTGGAAACCTCTCCCTTGCATCTTCATCCATTTTTGCATTACAAACGCAAAATTCACATACTTGTATGTTACAGCAGAAGACTCGGTCTATCTGAATGTATTAATAAAATGTAATTGAACACTGTTACTCTTTTTATTCTCTTTTTCTGTGATTTAATTTTAAAAATGGGGAAGGGCAGCAGAGATTGTTGGCTTGTTTTGGATTCATGCTTTGTTTTGCATTTTGGCATCCTCCAATGTTTCTTTTGTTGGGACAGAAGTGAATGTTACAGATTTGGGGCTACTGTCACAATAAAAAAAAGACAAGGCTTTCTTTAGATTAGTGCACAAGTGATCATACCAATTTCTCTATATCAGTGTTGACTACAAATCAGGGGTGAAATGCTACCGGTTCGGGCCAGTTCGCCCGAACCATTAGTAACAAATACTTCCAGTTCTCCGAACCGGTAGTAAAAATGCTTTTAAAAAGGGGGGAAAAAGTTTTCCACAATCGCGCGGCACAGCTGATTGTCACAGCTGATGAACCTTTTTTTTTACTTTTTAAAAAGCATTTTTACTACCTATTCCCTGGAGCTGGTAGTAAAAAAAATGTTTTAAAAATTTAAAAAAATGTTCTGACTCTCAGCTGTTTGACAATCAGCTGAGAGGGGGATCATCGGAATCTTAAAAAAAACTTTTTAAAGCATTTTTTAAAACTACTATTCACTGTAATTGTGACTCTGTGAGCTTCCTGCTTTGTTGCAGGGGCCATTTTGTGTGAAGTCCAGAAGCTGCTTCTGCATTGTGTGTGAGTCAGTTGTGTAGGAGTCAGTTGTGTAGCTTTTGTGCTATTTTTGTGTAAAGTGTGAAAGTTGGTTTTTGAGATCTTTGTGGCTCTGTGAGGTTCCTGCTTGTTGATGCAGGGGTCATTTTGGGTGCTTTTTCATTGTGTGTGAGTTGTGTGGCTTTTGTGTTATTTTTGTGTAAAGTGTGAAAGTTGGTTTTTGAGCTCTTTGTGGCTCTGTGAGGTTCCTGCTTGTTGTTGCAGGGGCCATTTTGTGTGCTTTTGCATTGTGTGTGAGTCAGTTGTGTAGCTTTTGTGTTATTTTTGTGCAAAGTGTGATAGTTCATTTTTGAGCTCTCTGTGACTCTGTGAGGTTCCTGCTTGTTGCAGGGGCCATTTTGTGTGAAGTCAGCTGCTTTTGCATTGTGTGTGAGTCAGTTGTGTGGCTTTTGTGTTATTTGTGTGTGAAGTGTGAAAGTTGGTTTTTGAGCTCACCTGGTCACATGACCATGACTTCCAAGCCACGCCCACCCAGTTGCATGCCCACCAAGCCATGCCCACCAAGCCACGCCCACAGAACAAGTAGAGAAAATTTTTAGATTTCACCACTGCTTCAAATATTAATTTCTCAGATGTTTCACAGTCCCTCCCTCTTTTCCCTCTTTTTCTATTTAGTTGCATGCTCCATGTTGACTTTTTGTTAACCTTTCCCCCCCACTTGTTTTGATGCATGTTTATGATTATTTTGTACATTTCGGAGAAAAGAAGTTTTGCTTCTAGAATATATAACATATGTGCAGACTAGTATTTGGTAATATTATCTCATTTTCATTGATAAGCTGCTCTGTGCTATGCATTCTCTTTCTCCAATGTACTTTTTTTTAAAAGGGATATTGAGGATCTGCACATGTGAAAACTGGCTTGTGGTTAAGATTCTTAGCAAGATTTGCAATGCGGAGAGTTCAATTTGGGGCCCTCACAAGGCTCCTAGGGGCCCTCAGCAAATCTTTTGATTTTTTTTCTCTCTGGAGTTTCTAAAAATATGGTTACTGAAATGTATATGCTGGGATAATTGTTTCTTAGTTTTATAGGGAAATATGATTTTCAGGGGTGAAGCAAGCTCCTACAATCTTTTCTAAAGCATTCCCCCAAGGACATTAGGTGAGTTGTAGGAAGAAAACAATGGAAAGATGCACACCTTGCACCTTCTCTATTTCTCTCTTACCTTTATAGCGTGAAGCAGCGGGCAAGATTTCCAGATTCTTTCTGCCATCAAATTACACAAGTTGGGCACTCTTAGATATTGTACTGGTTTCATTATCTTTTAATGTCATTGGTAGTCTTTATGATTTCTGTCTTTAGGTATGTTGGAAATTCATGGCAGATATATTCAAAATACCATATTTTTCAGAGTATAAGATGCACCTTTTTACCCCTCAAAAGAGGGTGAAAACTTGGGTGTGTCTTATACCGAATGTAGCCCCACCCAGCCACCCCCACCCTTTGGCTTCTGCTTCCCAGCAATTTACCTCCTGGCAGCAAACAGAACATAGCCTGTTAAGCCAAGCAGCTGATTATCAGCTTCCCGACCCTCAGCTGATTGAGGCTGCAGGCAGGCCACATGCTGAAACTGAAAGTGAAACTAAAGCTGCAAGGAGGCAAATTCTAGACAACTTAACAAAATGAAGAAGCTTTTTAAAATAAATGCTTGATCTGAAGAGGCCCAGTGCTTTTGTATCTTCTTTTAAATAGCAGAGAATAATGTATACTTCTAGAAAGCCACATAATTTTAACAGCATCTGTACAAGTATAGTCTGAAATGTAACAGTGTCTGTTTTAGTATTAAGATAAGGCAGCTAAGTTAAACCCTGACTTAGTCATGTTTGGAGTAGATCTATTTAAATAATTGGGAGGAGTTAGTGTGACTACATTTAAGAAAACTTTCTGGCATTAATATACTGCCATAATGTACATTTCTCCAATTCCAGTAACACAGTCACATGTATTTTCTTGTGGCTAGGGATACTGTCCTGTCCGATCCTGGTTTGGTTGGTCTCTGGTGCTCTGCTGTACTTGGTGCGGCACTTGGGCTTCAACGGATCTTGCCTCTGGCCTCGGCTTGCCTTGGCTTGGGTGGCGTCTGGAGTGGTGCGCCTGCTGGATGGTAGATTTGCTCTGCAGAACTTAGCGAGGTGCCCAGGTCTTTCGCAGTGCTGGCAAACGGCGTCTCAGAACCTGCAGGTAGCTTGTGGGTGCGGACCCCTGCAGCTATAGCATGGTTGCAGCCTCTGGGCTTCAGCTCCCCACTGCCAGTCTGTCTGGTAGATCTCCTTGCTGTCATCCACGGGGTCGTCCAGGCACTGGTTTTTGTGGACCGACGGCATTGCCTTCTGGGGTGCAGGCATGCTTCATTGGTGGAGTGACTCCGCCGCCTTATTGGATGACTTGGATGCCCTTGCCTCGTCCAATGCTGTTTGTAAAGTCACGTTGGACTTGGCAAGTAGTCATCGTTGCAGGCGAATGTCTTGCACCCCACAAATTAGCTGGTCTAATAATAGATCATCTAAGTCTCTAAAATCACAGGGTGTCGCAGTCTTCTGAAGTGCCACCAGGTATTGATTGATAAACTCTCCGTCCTTCTGCAATCGTTGGCGGAATTCATGCCATCTGACTACCTTGGAGGGCACTGGAGCATAGTGGGTCTGCAGCATGTTCTGCAGCACCTACCATGGTACCGTCTCCACTGGCGTTGGTTCTGACAGGGATTCGGCCATGTTAAGACCTCATGGCCACAGTGGCTGAGGAAAAGTGCCCTTTTCCTGTTGTCTGACAGGCCAAGGAAGTCGTTGGCCTCCAAGAAGCACCTGAATCAGGCCACGTAGGACCCTCAGTTCTCCTTAGCTGGATCGAAGGGAGTTGGCAGATGGAACGCTAACATCTTGGCCTATGTGGTTTGAATTTTGCCATGCAAAATGGCCGCCATTCCTTCTGCCGCTGGGCTGGATCTTCGTTGTCTTCTGTCAGCTCTTTTGTTCAGCCTTCTTCAGTATCCCACCTTCGTCGCCAGTTGTTGAGTCCTGGGACTGAAGAGGCTTGAGACAGGCTTAAGACAAACAGTTCTTCATTGCAACTGTATACAAGATCCAGCGGAGAGCCGGGCTGACAGCTTCCCCTTTTATAGGGAGCTGTCAGATGGCTCAGCCAATCAGCAGTCTCCATTTTCCTGCTTGAACAGCAGACCTTAGAGTAACCAGGCAGTCTCAATATTCAAACATACATTTAATCAAAGTAGTAAGAAGAGAAAGGAAAGACCTTCTAAGTTGTTGGAGGCAACAATCTAGGGATCAGTGATCTCTTTTTCCAAATTCCCTCCGGTCTTTATGGGATATTATTAAAAAAGGTCTAAGAATTCATTCTTCTGGATGATTTGTTAAATTGGTTGTTTTGAACCATTTTGTTATTGTTTACTGTAAATAATACTTCTTATAATTGCATATATGTATATATTTATTGATTAGATTTTTATTCCAGGGCCATCTCACAACTCTTGAGATTATTAAGAAATATGAAGTTCCTTATTTCTTGGCTAGGAATTGGTCTGTTCTTTTCTAGCTGCTTGCTGGTGCTCAGAATTGCATTGTGTTGAATGACTTGCCACAAAACTTTAACCCAATTTTTTTTAAACAAGCAGAGAATATTTGTGGAATGACTTTATGATGTGAACCTTGCTTTAAACTTGAAGACTATTTGGTAATATTTTCCAATTTCTTTAAAAAAAAAACCATACCAAACGTATGAGTTTGCATGGAAATGTCTGTTAAAAAAGCAAAATTAAATAGATAAAAATGCTAATGATTTGTTTTGATGCCTAATGAGTACGCAGAGGTAACTATGAACATTTCTTAGCAATGGTATAGAAGCAGTGGTGGGATTCAAATAATTTAACAACCGGTTCTCTGCCCTAAGGACAGGTGCGGGTAGGCATGACTGGGTGGTCATGTGACTGAGCTGAGATGGCTTGTTAGCCCCAGTCCGGAGAGACAGATAGAGCTGATAATTTCTTTCTTTTTTTAAAATAATTTTTTTATTTTTTCACCATCTTTACATAAACATCCATATATATACTATAATATCAAAACATACATAATTATACATTTCTGTCCAAAATGCCATAAACAAATATCCTAAATTTGCACCTTTTGTACTTTTATCTCCCGTCTGTTTTCCTTCTATATTTCATACTACTCCCCTCCCTCTATCTCCCTCTCTTCCCTCTGCCTTCTTTCTCCCTCTCTCCCCCTTTCCTACTTCCCTCCTCCCTCTCTCCCCTTCCTTTCTATTTCCTCTTCCTCCCTCTTATCCTTCCCTGAGTACCTCTAATCCATTTTATAGTTAACAGACGAGCAATTCAAAACCCTAACTTCCTACCAACATCGGTGCTACTTTTAAAATGCTACTCGCCTTGCCTCGCCTCCCGGCTGATCACTCACCTGGCCTCCCGAGGGAGGGGGAATAGTTCTTCCTTTGATGACTGGCCCTGCAGGAGGAGAGCCCCTTCCCTGCAGGAGGAGAGCCCCTGCTGTTACATGACACAAGCCTTCTTCCCCTTCTTCGCCAGCATGAGCAAAGACTAAAGGGCGAGCGACTTGGAGGCAAAGCGGACAGTGAAGAATCACCAGCCTGGCAGAGACTGGAATGGAACCAGCCTGTGCCGCGCTTGCCAGGCTGCCACGATTCTCCTCAGGCTGAAGCCACTGGGAGGGGGGAGAGAAAGGAGTGCACTCAAAAGGCTGGAGAGCTTCAATTAATGAGCATGCGGCAACCTGGAGCTGGCAGCCACTTGGGACTCAGGAGGGCTCCCTCTGCAGGCATGCTCTGGCATTACTACAGTGTGGGTGCCCTCAAGAGCGACGGTGGGCTCAGGTGAGCGCCAGCTGCAGGGAGAGAATCCCAGGAGAAGCACATCCCTCAGAGGAAGTGGAAAGAAAATGAAAGGAGGCGGGAAGCCCAAGCATGCATTTCTTCTCCCGCGGCTGGAGCTGAGGGGTGAGGAGTGTAGCGCTGCTCCTCAGACAGCACATTCACTTTCCCTCCTCAGCTGGAATGGACCATTCAAACTCTCAGGCACAGGGGCCAGATGGTGGGGGGAGACGCTGCCATCGATGAAGGAAGTGGTGCCATCGCCTACCTGGCTGCTTGTACTGCTTCCCTAAAACCGCAATACCACTACTATCACCAACACCCCTCCTCCTCTTCCTGACCTCGTGACTTGCCAAGAATTCAATCTGGAGTCACTCAGTTGAATCTTCACCTTGGAGCGGACAAGGTGGCTTATGATATTGGGAAGATGGAGCGAGCAAGGAGGGGGAGACAATCGTGTTCCAGACGAGGTGGAGGTTTGGTTTGGGGAGAATTGTCCAAGCCACAAATTAGCCACTCGTGTGCGTACGAGGCAAGAAGGGGCTGGGAGGGGAGGGCCATAGCCAGGTTCAGCCGGTATGCCAAACTGCACAAAAAATTAACTACTGGTTCTCCTGAACCGGTGCGAACTGGCTGAATCTCACCACTGTATAGAAGTGGCTTGCCATTCCCTTCTTCTGGGACAATATTTTTCACTTGGCCAATGCCACTGGGATTCCCTTTGATCCTCATCCAAACTTTACCTAGAGATGATTCTGCTTTAACTTTAATTAATCATTTAAGAAATGATTCTGCTTTCAGTCCAGGTGAGTCAGGTATTTGCCATTTTCAATAAAGCAAATATTTTAAAGATAGGCAGCTTTCAGCCTTATTATTGATCAGAATCCATCAGAATATCTTTCACAGTGCTATAAGCAATATGCACATGAGGTTTAACATCATTTTTTCCTCACAATAACCTCAAAAGAAAGATTAAGCTGCAAGATGATTCAGGCTCCAAATCACGAAATAAACCTTGTGGCAGAATATGGATTTTAACCCAAATCTCTCAAGTCAGCATCCAGTCCCATAGAAAAAAAACCATGAGCATAAAAAAGCTTTTAATGTATTAAACAAAATTATTTCTATGCCTATCTTACATAAACACCCTGGAAACATCAATAATAGAACAGGGTCCAAACAATCATTTTATTTCCCAACAATTGCATAACACATTATGTTGGAATTACGTATGGAATTAAACTATTTGTTTGTACAGTAAACCTCTGAACATATGCATTAAATTACTGAAAATACATTTTAGGAAACAAAATAAAAGAATATGAGATACTCTCTCTCTCTCTCTCTCTCTCTCTCTCTCTCTCTCTCTCTCTCTCTCTCTCTCTCTCTCTCTCTCTCTCTCTCTCTCTCTCTCTCTCTCTGTGTGTGTGTGTGTGTGTGTGTGTGTGTGTGTGTTCCATTTTAAAGTAAAGAAACTCCAGTCTTGGACTCCAACTTCCATCATGCCCTTTGCTGACTGGTATAACAGGAGCTGAATTTCAACATATCTGGGGAATATTGGATGGACTGGTTATATCCATCTGTCTATTTGTCTGTCTCTCTGTCCATCCATCTGAAATAGCTATTTCCTCCTCCTATAAAAAGGAATTGATTTTCCTTCCTGCCAAATTATTGGTTCTGTGTTTGAAAAAAGCAAATAGAATTTGATAATACTACAAGTATTTCAACAATGTGGTTTTCATGCCAAGTGTCAATTTTAGTCAGTATGCCATATCCTTTAGTCATATTTTATATGGGAAATAATATTTCCATTCATAAAGCCTCCTGCATGCGCTTTTGTAAGATCAGGACATTCAAAAGTGCATTATTTGTTTTGCCACAGTGAGTGTAATGAAAGTGGATATGTTCTGAGGTAAAATGAAAAGAAAATTGATAGCAATTGTCAATACCCAGCCAGCTTCAGTAGGTCTAATGCACCGTAGAGTGCATGATGAAGTAATTATATTGTTCAAAATTGTGAAAGGTTACAAGTAAAGCAGAAGACAAGAACAGTTTAGAGTGACCAAAAGCAATTGTTCGATAACTTGATTAGCCTGGCAGTGAATCCAACCCTAATCTGGGCAAGAAAGATGATTATAGATGTCACGTCCTCTTCGAACGTTAGCAACTGGAGAAACCACCGCAGATTGGAGCAGGCTGCGAGCGGGAGCGTCCAGCCCTCTGATTGGTTGCTGCGTTTGACAGCCGCTCTTAAATAGAGCTGTCAAACACGGCTGAGGCAATTCGGCGCCTCCTGCATTTCTGAGAGTTACTGTTCTATTGTTTCTGTTGTATTGCCTAATTAAAGGCTAGTTGATTGCACAGCTTGATTCCTGTCATTCTTCCGACCCACGGACTTAACAATAGACATAGGCAATGGTGGGATTCAGCCAGTTCCGGCTAGTTCGGGCAAACCAGTTGTTAAAATTCTGCACTGGCCCCGCCCTGCCCACCCCGTCCCACCCCACCCAGTCACTCCTCATCTTGCCCGCTCGCCCGGCATAGCTGCTGCTGCTTTCTGTCTGACTCCCTCGCTTGCCTCGATCACACGGTCTCTGAGGGCCAGCCAGCTTGCCTGCCTTCAGCTGCATCCCATGCAGCGCTCTCCGTATGGCCCAGCTGAGCTGCCTTGATCTGCCTGGCAGCCTGGGTGAGCCTGCAAGTATGGTAGCAAGGCCCGAATCCTGGCCTAGTTCCCTCCCACGTGGCCCAGCCAGTTTGTCTGCCTTCCGCGCTCACGCAGTGCTCTCCGCATGACCCAGCTGAGCACCCAGATTAGCCTGGGTAAGCCTGCAAGCAGCAAGCCTGAATCCTGGCCTAGCTGCCTCCCATGTCACCCAGCCAGCTTGCCTGCCTTCCCCACTGCCTTCCCCGCGGTCCCCAAGGCCCAGTGCACTTGCCTGCCGCTGCCGCCTCATTGCCTGCCCGCTGGCAAGCAATGGATGCTGCAGAGACAGATTTCCTACATATCATTCTGAGCCCCTTCCCACTATCTGCCCTTGGGCTGACAAAATAAAAGCCCATCTAAAGATCGCGACTGCCTGTTGAGCCTGCCTGCCGAATGCTGGCAAAAGGAGGCTGGGGGAGAGAAGGGCCAATGGAAAAGCCCCATTTTCCTCCTCCATTGGGCTGTCTGCGCCTCGCTAGATCAGGATGGGGAGGTGGGGGAAAAAAGCAAAAAGCTGACTCGGTCCATACATACTCACCAGCATGATGGTGAATCTCTTTTCCAGTTCACCGGTTCGGGCATTGGGAGCTTGAGGAGTAGATCAAGTCCTGAAGTCCATCTGCTGCTCTTCCAAGCCCGGCTCTGGCTGCAGCCAACCATTGGCAAATTTTCTTCCAGTGCTCATGCAGGGAATCCCAGGAGCGGCAGCATATTACATGCTTTTCACTCCAAGCAGCCCGGACTGGAAAATGCATGGCTGGGGCGGAGGAGTGGTCCTCCTTAACAAGCTCCAAATTGTTGCTGCTGCTGCAAGCCTGGGTTCCCCGCACGAGTGCTGGAAGTCCAGTACTCCTTTTCTGCCCCGTCAACCTGCGCTCCCCTCTCGCTCCAGGCACCGATTGCCCCAGTGCTCCATGTGCACAACCCCCCAAAATTTTAAAGAATTAGAGCTGCAGGGAGGCAAGGCACACTCACTGTTTCCCTCTACGACCGGCCTTGGAAAAGCCTGCCCTCACAATCCAACTCCCTTTCTTCCAGCGCTCGTTCAGGGAATCCCAGGAGCGGCAGCATATTGCATGCTTTTCACTCCAAGCAGCCCAGACTGGAAAACGCATGGCTGGGGTGGAGGAACGGTCCTTCTTAACAAGCTCCAAACTGTTGCTGCTGCTGCGCGCGTGCTCACATTTGTGAACCGGTAGGGAAGGTAAGTGAATACCATCCCTGGGTGGGAGCTTCATCACTGGAAACTTTCAAGGAGAGACTAGACTGCCATCTGCCAGAAATGGTGTAGGGTCTCCTGCTTGGGAGGGGCCACTAGATAACCTACAAGGTTCCTTCCAACTGTTAATCTGAATAGTGAAAAAATATTTTTATCTGAATTAGCTTGGGGAGTTGAAGGACACCAGTGACTTCCACCAGCACCTCTGTGCAGATGTTAAGCAGCTTCAGGACAAGATAGGACCCTGGGGATCCCAGCGTAGGACAGTCCCTCCTTCTCTTATAGTACACCTTGATTTGAAAGACTGCAAGACCCAGCCTCACATTAGCAAGGAACCAAAGTCTATCCCGTGATTTTCAACCTTGGCAACTAGAAAATGGGTGGGCTTCAATTCCCAGAATTTCCCAGCTAGGCATGGGGAATTCACAGCGGTTAGGCAAATACTATGGTCATTAAGTGAACCTTGTGATCATTACGTGAACACTGTGGTTGTTAAACAAGTCCATTTCTCCCAATGGGCATTTTTAACCAGAAACCAGAAGGAATTGTTGAAAACTGGCAAAAAACATAGAAAACCTCAGTCACATGACTGCGAGGGATGTTGTAACTGGTCATAAGTGTGTTTGTGTTTGTGTGTGTGTGCGTGCATGGCTGTCAAAACTCCAAAAACAAGTCAAATAGCTCTGGGGAGATCAATCGTAAATTAGAACACTTGCTAAGTAACCGACCATTAAACAAGGACCACTTGTATTTGGTTTGCCTTAAGGGTTCAGAACTGTATGGAATCCGGTTTCCTTTGACCCTCTGGGGGATTGCAAAAGGTCTGGATAGGGGAATCCTCATAGGGGGGAACTAAGATTGTGCCCACCTTTTTTTGTAACAAAATCTAGTTTTGTGTACCTTTTATTCTTATTTAAGTATTAAATGCATAAAATAAACTATCTTTTGGTATATCTTAGGGCAGGGGTAGGCAAAGTTGGCTCTTCTATGACTCGTGGACTTCAACTCCCAGAATTCCTAAGCTAGCATGATTGGCTCAGAAATTCTGGGAGTTGAAGTCCACGAGCCATAGAAGAGCCAACTTTGCCTACCCCTGTCTTAGGGCAAAGAAATTATGTTGAATTGGCCATGCCTACCCAGTCACATGACCACCTAGCCATGCCCACCCAGTCACATGACCACCAAGCCACGCCCACCTAGCCCACACCCACAGGACCTGTTGTTAAATTATTTGAATCCCACCACTGGGTCACATGGGTAAATAGAAGGGTGATTGAAATGAGAGTTGATGAAGTGTTCCTTTTTCATTGGCTTCTATTTTTAATTACTATAACTACAGCTTGGTTAGTATGTCCAAGTGGAGTTGGGATTGGGAGAAGTGTGTTTGGATTTGTTGTTGTTTTACTCCTGCATACCTACATCAACTGATGGAGAAAAATAAATATCCTTAACCTTAACATGGTGCCCATAAATTACCGTATTTTTCAGGGTATAAGACGCACCTTTTTACCCCCAAAAAGAGGGTGAAAACTTGGGTGCGTCTTATACACCGAATGTAGCCCCACCCACCCCCACCCTTTGGCCTCTGTCTTCCAGCAATTTACCTGTTTGCAGCAAAGAGGGAAGAGCCTGTAAAGCAAAGCAAGTCACTAGCACTTCCCGACCTACAGCTGACTTGCCACGTGGGAAAATGAAAGTGAAACTGCAAAGAGGCAAATAGCTGGGAGAGACTCGCAGATTTTTATTTTTTGCTGAACTGGATGGAAGGGAGTAAGTGAATAACTATAAATGTCTGTAGAATGTTCAAATTATTAGACTTATTTTTTAAAGACTGCTTTATTGTTGTTCTAGAGCCAGGGGCAATTTTAAGACTTGTGGACTTCAACTCCCAGAATTCCACAGCCAGCTTTGTTGGAGGTTGGAGATCCATGTAAATCTAGACAACTTAACAAAATAAAGAAGCTTTTTAAAATAAATGCTTGCTCTGAAGAGGCCCAGTGCTATTGTATCTTCTTTTAAATAATAGAAAATAATGTATACTTCCAGAAATTTTAATTAATTTTAACAGCTCTGTACAAGTATAGTCTGAAATGTAACAGTGTCCTGTTTAGTATTAGAGTTTTGTTACCTTGGAGTAGATCTATTTAAATAATTGGGAGGAGTTAGTGTGACTACATTTAAGAAAACTTTCTGGCATAATGTACATTTCTCCAATTCTTTGCTATTTCTATGGGTTAAGCACACATGTACAGAAATACACAGCAAACAGTGTATATTATCTGTGCTGTTTGCTGTTTGCTGTTTGGCAAATTGCTTGGAGGCAGAAGCCTTTTTTCCTTGTTTTCCTCCCCCAAAACTAAGGTGCATCTTATACTTCGGTGCGTCTTATACTCCGAAAAATACGGTAGTAGAGAATGAGCTTTTGCTCTGTCCCAGAAGTCTTACCTTCAGAAATGTATGGTCTCCCGTAATCTTGAAATAGTTTTTATACAGAGCGGGCATCTAAAGTTACATTGACTGTTTCTGCTATCCCAATCTCTGAATGGAGCAGGGGAACCACCAGAAGAAACTGGCAGCTCACTAGAGGAGAAGGATAGCCATCACTCACTCATATGCTTCTTCCTGTTGAAAAAGAAAGTTGAAGGCCCAACCGGAGCCTTCCTGACAAGCATGAGAAGGAGAGAATTGGATCCAATGCCACTCCATTTCCCTAGCCTAGGTGAAGTATTTCTGTTTTAGGCAAATTTGCATTTAATGGCCATCCACAGGACTAGAATGCAAAATCTATGGCTTAATCAGGCTGGGGGGGAAATGAATGAAATTAAGACTTGAAATTACTTTTAAAAAATGGTTTTCCCTAGCAAAACAGGCTTCTGTTTTTCTATCTTAGTCTCCAAGTACTCTTCAGAATTTCTTTTGAATTTCTCTTGGTTGTGATGTTGAGTGTATTTTATTGTTAGAGGAAGTGAAGCCTGTTGTTGCTAGTCCTGTTTCTGTTATGTATCATTCCATCACTCCACAGTCTCCCTACCAGAGGTGGGATCCTGCCTCTGATTGCCGGTGCGGTTAATCGCTGAGTTCGGCGCAGAGCCGAAGATGCTGCTCCCCTTCGAGGAACGGGAGCTTTCCCCGGGCGCTTTCCCCGCCCGCATGGATGCCGCCAATTGCGTTCTTTTGCCCTCTGCAACTGCCCAAAGCGTTCCGCATGCGCAGAGGGCAAAAGAACGCAATTGGCAGCATCCATGCGGGCGGGGAAAGCGCCCGGGGAAAGCTCCCGTTCCGCAAACGGGAGCAGCGTCTTCGGCTCTGCGCCGAACTCAGCGATTAACCGCACCGGCAATCAGAGGCAGGAACCCACCTCTGCTCCCTACCTACTGTATTTCCAAACACAATGAAAAGTGTTTCTTCATGGATTCTTCCTTGGGGATTTAATAGAAGGATGGGAAGCCAGGGAGATTGAAGGGCATTATTATACAATGAAAAATGGGATGTTCACACACAACTCTCTCTCTCCCCCCCTCCCTCCCTCCCTCTTTCTCTCTCTCTCTCTCTCTAACAAAAGAGAAAAAAAATCTCCACCATGAGAATTTCATTGAAATTTCTTCTTCTTTGACAATAATTTTGAAATGGAGAAGCTTTGTGGGTGGGGGGTGGGGGAGAGCAAATAGCAAACAGTGCAGGAGAACATTTTGCATGGCATTAAGTGATACCCGATGATGAAGAAGATCTGCCTTCAGTAGTGCTGCCATCCAAGATTATTCTGCCCATCATCCTCTTCCTTGAACTGATGTCTTTTGAAAGTATTACGTTCACCCATGAGCACAGATATAGCTCCTCAGTGAAGAAGTCTATAGTAGAATTTGCCAGGTAAATATCAGGGTGAAATGCGAATTCAGGATTACATGTGCAAGACTATAATAATTTCTCCAACCTGAGGAATGTTGTGTAGAATTAGCAAGCAGCTCTTTCATCTTCATCTTAGTACAGCAAGTTTCATGAACAAAGAAACTCACCCCTTTTGAAATTTTGCAGCAATTTGAGATTTGCAGAAGTGAAATTGGGAAACAAAGTCTCAGCTTTCTGCATAAGCTTCTTTCTTTGGATCCTGACCATTTGAGAAAAATGGGTGTTATATCTGTTAGACAAATATAATTAGAGAATGTAGTCTTCTTGGCTGCCCTTGAGTAACTCATTATTTTTCAGCCTTATGTCTCTAATCTATAAATGAGTATGTCATCGAGAGTTGAGCTGATATTTTGCAGCAGACATGTTTCTGAGAAAATTTCTGAGTTTTTTTTTCCTTTTTCTTTTTTCCACAGACAACTTTGCAGAATTTTCTCTGATTGTTTCCATGGACTATTTATTTATTTTATTTATTTTATTTATTTATTTGTGAGATTTATATACCTCCTCATAGTGCAAGCACTCTCTAAGCGGTTTACACCATTAAGCAATGTATATATTTCCATTGCCCCCAACAATCTGGGTCCTCATTTTATCTACCTCGGAAGGATGGGAGGCTGAGTCAACCCTGAGCCGGTGAGATTTGAACAGCTGAACTCAAATGATCACAGTCAGCTAAAGTAGCCTGCAGTACTGCTCTCTAACCGCTGCGCCACCTCGGCTCCTATTTCCCATCTATGCCTCCCCAGTCCTTTTAGGGCACCATGGGGGATGCAAAATGGTGGCCTACTGCATATAGCTACTACTTGCAGTGCCATTGCCATAGCAAACGATGGAGAATAATTTTTGTTTCTAAAGAATCTTGTGAAGGTGATCCCTTCAATTTCTTTATTCTCTCTCTCTCTCTCTCTCTCTCTCTCTCTCTCTCTCTCTCTCTCTTTCTCTCTCTCTCTCTCATCTATCTATCTATCTATCTATCTATCTATCTATCTATCTATCTATCTATCTATCTATCTATCTATCTATCTATCTATCTATCATCTATCATCTATCATTTATCCTCTATCATCTGATGTGGGCAGCAGATACACAGATATTCTCTAGGTGGGAGCAAAGAGGAGGAGTTTTCTATATCGGTTTGCTGCCATCTGGATTTCGGCAGCCCACATCTGATGGCCTTTAAAGAAAGTGGAACTCCAAGAATCGATTTGCTTACAATTCTGTTTTACTATCAAACATTTAGTGTTTTGATGATCTCTGTGAAACAAAAGATGTGAAGTATGTGCTAAAAAAATCAAATAAAACCCATATATTAGGACAGTACATGCTTCCAAAATATTTTGGAAGAAAAACTTCAGCCTTTTTTTCCCTCCAAGGATAGAAGCTCTCTACTATTCCCTAAAAGTTTCTTTTTTAATAAGACCCATGTGGAAGCCTGAAAAACTTCAGACTAGAGTAATCAATGAATAGCAGGGAGTTGATGTACTTGCATGAAATCCAAATATGGTCTTTCAATTTGTTTTCAAAATGTGCAGTACCACCATATATCGGCAACTGAGGCCAGATTATCTCTTCCAAGAAGAGCTGGTCTGCATTTATGCTGATGAGTTCATAACTGGGAAGTGATGAGATATGGCAAATTGGATTCAACCGTAGTAGAAACACTTGGTAGAACTTTGCTTTCTCGAGACCTTGTTTTTTTTTGGGGGGGAGACAAGTGATGAAATATGCATCACAACATCCATCCACTTCTTATGTATTGCAAGTAATGTGGAATGGTGTGTGGAAATGACACACCCAAAAAAGTGGTTAGAATGCAATATTGCAAATTAATTCTGTTGACTGCCAGCAGTTCACTTCTCACCGGCTCAAGGTCACAGGCTCAGCCTTTCATCCTTCAGAGGTTGGTAAAATGAGGACCCAGATGGTTGGCGGCAATATGCTGACATTGTAAATCACACAGAGTGTTGTAAAGCACTGTGAAGCAATAGACTTATATATCACTTTGTGTTCTGGTCCAAGCTTAGGAAAAGCTTTTCTCAGTCAGATAAAACTCCACGCAAATGGGTAAAACATACAGATTATGTTTATTGTCTGGTATCTTCACATCATAGACTTACTAATGAGATGAAATTCTTCAGAATCTGTCCATAATCTGTCCCATTACACGTAGGTGAAAAGAGATTCATTTCTCCCGATCTGCAGGCTGTTACATGGTCCTTTGTTAAGACTTAAAAATGGATGTTGGAGAGCATGGCACAATTACCCAGCAGCCTAGATATAGCTTGATGGCCAATAAGAACACACAGATGGGGTCACATGTCATGGACTACATTACCCAGAGTGCAATCTCAAGCTACATTCCCCTAATGCAATCTCTTAAAGAAACAGCTCCTAAACTGAGCTAAATATCCCTCTAGTCTATCAGCACACTTTGTGTTATTGCTATTGATAAGTGACCCCCCCATGGTTTCTTTGACTGTAAAAATGGTGTTTGTGTGTGTATGGTGGTGGTGGTGAGATATATACTTCCAGACTTACAAGATTCTGTTAATGTAACTTTATAGTACAGATAGAGCTAATACTCCTGGATATGCTTCTTGTCTGGACTACTTCACAAAGCTGACATAATGTCACAACACAAGTAAAAATGATGGAGCTTATGCCTGGACAACATCCCATAAATATATTGTCAATAAAAGATAATATAAAAGATAATATGTGTAGCTCAAGGATGAAACAGTTGGATTCTTGGTATCCTCCGAACATGGTTGTTTTCTTAAAAAAGCTCAGAAAATACTTGGACCCTAATAATATTTTGCCATTTTGGTTTTGATACGGTTACGAACAGACATCAATGCGCCCTCTTACTTTACATATCTTGCACTTCTTGGGTGAAAACAAATTGATCTTCAACAGAGAGAAACATGTTTTAGAAGGGTAAAATACTTGCTAGGAATCTACTTGCCTTTGTTTACCCAATACACAAAACAAGGAGAATCTATATTGTAAGCGAAAGTGACATTACAACCTCTATTATCTAGTTTGTATGTATGCAAGTAATGTAGTCAACACCAATAAGGAATGGCAGAATGACAGATTGGAGGAAGAAGGAGTGCCATTCCCTTTGAGACAGGCATCTAAAAGCTCTGGGAGTCTTTTGTGTTCGCTTCATGTTGGGATTAATCAGGCTGAGAGAGGAAGCTATTATATCTGAGGTTGAGTAGAAGTGAATCGGAGAAGATAGTTAGTCGGTCTGTACGCAGGCAGGAACTGTCTCTGAATTGAGAATCAGGAAACCTAATTGAGCTCCCTTGATAGATTTAGCAGAATTGAGACAAGGGTTCCATAGAGCCAACAAACAGTATTTTCCATGCAGTTTCCAAGATGACCTTCAGAGGAAATACTAAAGCATAAAGTCAGAAATGGCACACCGCCCAGAGGAACAAATCTGAAGCCAACCCCATTGGATTCTTGTTTTCAGTTTAAGAGGAGTGAGGACTATTCGAGCTCTTACTCTTTTAAGTTCCTCAGAGACTTGTGCCTTCCTTCCTTTATAACCATCTCTATTGCAAAGATTGTCCTTCACCTTTAAATGGCACAGGGGTCTAGTTCCAAAACAGATAGGGAAAAAAGAAAGAAGCGAGTGAGCCAAAATTATTGTTGTACTCAATTTCCCTGTACAGTTTAAACAAAATTTACTTTAAAGGAAAAAAAGTCGAACAAAACCATTTGATATTATTACTGCTGACATGATTTCTGTCACCTTAAAAATGGCAATCTGAAGCAAGATTTTTCTTTAGAATGAAAGAGTTGCATGCCTGCCTCCTTTAATTCATTAATTGCCATCCTGCTTTGCTGCCAATGCAATTCTTGAAAAGAGCACCTCAGGTAAAAAGATCCTTTTTGCTCTCTTAGGTTGAGGAGACTAACAGAAAGCTTGTATTTTCCTTTCTCAGTCTTAAAAGCCGAGATCTCAAAGCTTAGAACCCTTTGCAGGATGTTATGGGAATGTTGGGGTGGGATCTCAAGTGAATTATACGCCCGATGGAGTTTTGCAAAGTGTTCCAGGATGGGCTCCTGACTTCTGCAGAGATCTGAAAAGACAATCACATGTTGCAATCATAAAGTCTGCTCCTGAAAAAAAAAATGGGGAACAATCTGTCTGCTTTGGAGAAGAGGAAGTTGCAGCTCTGGGCAGGTGAGATCAAGTTGCCGTTTTCTCCTCCAGATCTTTTTAAAATGCAACATTTGTCAAATCAACATCAGTGAAATTCATGTTCAGATGTTTTTAGTTGCCTGACAGCTGACAGTTCAAAGATCTATTTACACATCTAGAAGTGCTTTTTCAGAAAAGTTAAAGCCAGTAGTTTACAACAAGCCCAAATTGGGCCAATTTGCGACTTCCCAAAACCACACGCCCACGTTTATGAAGGATGACATTCCTCCTCCTATCTGCTATCAGACAGTAATCATCCCAGAAGGCAGCATCTCAAAATAACTGCTCAGTATATGCGCAGAGAATACTTTTTTTTTTGGTTGCATTAAAACTAACTGCTCAAGGCTTGGAACTTTTGCCAGTGGATTTTCTCCAAAATGATATTCATTCCAACTCTGTGTAGGAAACAGCTAAGATAGCATGCTTTCCATATTGTATGATCAAAGTGGCTTCCAAAAATGCAAGCTTTCCCACACAATAAAATGTCATCAAGGAGATTTTTTAAAATTCTGTTCTGCATATCGCAGGCTGTAGAGATTATTTGCACGGCTATACGGTTAGCAACAGAAGATGAAAGGGAAGGGAATATCTAGTGGGGTCTGTATATATTTGACATCCTTTAGAGAAATATATGAAAATGATTGGATAACAGTTTTTTAAAATTCATGCAGATTCTTAAAGTAAAGGAGTCCCTGTGGATTTTACTCCACTAGTCATTGGCAATTGTAGGGGGCAGTGCTCATCTCTGTTTCAAGGCCATTGAGCTAGCACTGTCCAAAGACATTTTCACAGTCATGTGGCCAGCCTGATGTCAGGGAGCGCTGTTACCTTCCCACCAAATTGGTACCTATTTATCTACTCACATTTGCATGCTTTCAAACTGCTAGGTTGGCAGGAGCTGGAGTGAGGATGGGAGCTCACCCCATCGTGTGGCACTTGCACCTTGAACCCTGGGCTGCCAGCTTTCCAACTGATAGGCCTATCGTCTTAACCACTGAGCCACTGCACCACCCTTGTAGATTCTTATGAGTATTATTTAAAGTTTTGCACCAGATTCTCAATCCATAGTGGGAGAAAAAGGCATTTTCTCTGAGATAATATCTCTATGTCTATTCCACCTCCACTCCACCCTTTCATCGATCTGTAACTATTATTTTAAGGAAAAGCATTCTTTAGATTCCTTACAATAAGTATGGAATCCTTCTTCCCCTACCAGCTATCTTCTAAATGTGCTAAATCTACATTTCTTGAAATTTCTCAGCCACCATAGCCAGATACAGATATTCTTAATTTATCTCAAAGACATCAAATTGGAGAAGGTTGATATCCATGGGCTAGTACAGGGGTCAGCAACGCACGGCTCTGGAGCCGCATGTGGCTGTTTCATCCCTCTGCTGTGGCTCCCTGTTGCCAGTCGGCTCCACAATTGATAGGGCTTTCGGTTAGGACAGGTAGAGGAAAAAAGATGACACGCTAGGAGGAGACTCTATGGCGGGGGAAATGGACTTCCGGTTGGCTCCAGAATTGAACAAGGGGCTTCCGGTTAGGATCTTTGTGGCTCTTTGAGTGTTTAAGGTTGCCGACCCCTGGGCTAGTAGATCCATCTATTCAAGTGCACATAGTTATTTTGCATTTCATTACTTAAAAGAAACATTTAAAACCATAACATTGTAAATAATTAATAATAGCGCCAAACAGTTGGGAGGAGAAGCAAACCTTTTAATGTTCCCCAAATCCCCCTTCAAAAGCTAAGATTATTTATACCTGTTTACATCTGAACTACAACCTCTTTCTGTTCTTCACTCTGATATCATTTTCTAAAACATTTTCTTCTTGTTGTTGGCTATATGAAACAATCAGTGTTTATCAGGTGATATAAACACACCATGTAGTTAAACAAATTTCTAGATATAATAACAGTATTATAAATGTGTTAAGATATGCTACTTTTATATAATAGCAATATTTAAGGTATTGCTCACTGCAGTGGCATACACACAGCCCTTCTTTGTTTTCACAGTAGAAATTTCTCTCCAATATTTACAAACTGTCCTTGACTTACAATCATAACTGAGCCTGGAATTATGATAGTAAGTTGTGAAGGACATTAAGCGGGTCATCACATGACTGCACCTGCGACCACCTTTTTTTTTGCAGGGGTTGTTAAGTAAACACAGTGGCTGTTAAGTGAACCCATTGTCCCCAGTGGGCGGTTTTTTGCCAGAAACTGAAAGGAAATGCTAGATTCTGGCAAAAAATGTTGTAAGTTGTGACCCCATGACTGTGGGATGCTGCAAACGTGGCCAGTTGCCAAGTGCCCAGAACGCAAACTTAGAATGTGGATTGTAAGGATTTTGGGGGGGGGGGAGCATCGTAATTTTGAATGTTTACTAAGCAACTGATTGTAAGCTGAGGTCTACCTGTTTAGAATCCATTCCATATGATCCTCCCCCCTCCCATATGACTTTCTCAGTTTCAAAATCACATACAGAGAGAGCAAAAGATAGGAAATATCCCTGATGCAGAAGTTATATTTCCATTTTATGCATATTGATAGGCACGGTGATGGAGGAAAGTGGAGTTTGTCTTCACTATTCCTGATTCTATCCAGAAATACGAGGCTCAGTCTTCAGGGCAAACAAAATCTTCATACAGGAACATGACAGCACTAAACACATCCAGAAAGTCCTTCCCTGCTTTGGAACAATTCAGTGTGGCAATCTGGGGCTCAGCTTCCCTCTTTGGAGCTCTCAAAGCTTTTCCAGACCACTTGGTGGAAATAGTTTCTTATCAGTTTGCAGGAGGGCCCAGATGAAAACTGTAGCCCTGAAATAGGCATTTCACTGTCAGTCTCCAAACTGCTGCCCTCCCACTTTGCAGCCTTAACTCTCCCAAACATTAGATGTAGTCCTTTATTCCCTAAGGTTGCCCACCCCTGCAACAGCATATTGTCGACCAGAGTGTTGTGGCTTGTGAGCGGCCTGCGCAGCTGGCACCCGAGTTGGACAGTGAGGAGGCTGGCAAGGACTCGGTGCCAAAAAACAGGAGTGCAGCCAGGACCTTCGGAACCTCCAGCACCTCTCGGCAGTGATGAGGAAGAAGGGGCTTCTCTTCTTCTGAATGCAAGAGCATGTAGGGCTGCCAAGAGGCAGGAATGGTTACTCCAGAGGAGGTCTCCTTGGGAGTAAGATTTGGGGCTAATTGGCCACTCCCCTAGTCTACTTAAGGACATCAGAGGCAGCTGACAAGCTGCAGGAAACAATAGTTCAGACTCGAGTATCTGTTATGCATTGACTTATGAATTCTTGCTTCGGATTGCTTATCAAGAAAGACTCCTGGGCCTTTTGCCAAGCCTTCGGACATTACGTGAGATAACCAGAATTAATTGTCTTGTTTTGAACTAAGACTGACTGAACTTACGCCAGCTGCCAATGAATACTAATTAGCAGCTGACTTTCTGCAAGCAAGGTTTGCTTCTGTTGATTTGTGTGTCTTGCCACTGCTAAGCCATTCATTAGCAGTGGTTCATTAATTAAACTAAGTTTGTTCAAACGGTGTGTTTTTGTTACATTCGTAACTGGGGACAGAACACAGAGTAGCAAGCACAGGGAACAACAACCTGGTTGTCTGAATAAGGAAGCCACATAGTTCTTCCTTGTCTCCATTCAAAATGAAACAGCATGAGGGCTTCTTGTTCTCAGCTCCACCAGCAGTGGGTTGCTCCCGGTTCAGACCGGTTCTTAGAACCAGTAGCGCCGGTGGCGGGAGGCTCCGCCCACCCACCCGGGACGCTTCTGCGCATGCACAGAAGTGTGGCGCGCGCATGCACGAATCAGTAGCAAAAATATTTATAACCCACCACTGAGCTCCACCAACTCATTGTCAAACTCAACTGGTTAGATTATGCCATGATGTGATAATTCTACCTCTTGCACAAACATTTCAACACCTTCTGGGGGTTACCATGAAAAGAATCATAAAAAGGGGCACTTTTGTGGGGGAAGTGGGAGGAAATTGCTTTGCAAATTTTAACTTCCTCTTCTCCTCTGCTGTTACTAAAACCATTGTGTAGATGAAGCTGCCTATGCAGCTTACTGTCCTTGATTTACAACAGTTTGTTCAGTGACTGTTCAAAGTTACAATGGCACTGAAAAAGGTGACTTATGAACATTTTTCACACTTATGACCATTGCAGCATCCCCATGGTTACGTGATCAAAATTCAGACACTTGGAAACCAACTCATATTAATGACAGTTGCAGTATCCCGATGATCGCCTTTTGTGACCTTCTGACAAGCAAAGTCAATGGGGAAGCCAGATTCACTTAACAACCATGTTACTAATTTAACAACTGGAGTGATTCGTTTAGCAACTGTGGCAAGAAAGATCGTAAAATGGGGCCAAACTCACATAACAAGTGTCTCACTTAGCAACAGAAATTTTGGGCTCAACTCCGGTCGTACGTCAAGGACTACCTGTATTAGTGAAACTATTTGTATTCTACTCTTAAAGTTTGTTTCTCAGCAACGCCAAGTGTCACAGTCAAACTTTTCCTACGAAACTCTGAGTGCTGATTCAAATGGGCTTATGGAAGCCACTTTCCTTGTCTGCATCTCTGGGCAGCGATCATAATATTTGGAGCTTGATCACTAAGCTACTTGGCTTGGAGATGTGATGTGTGTCTCCCTCTACCCGCAACACACTCATTCATTGAAGCTCCCTCACACTACACTCACTTTGTGGTGGTTTGCAAAAACAGTTGGCTCATCTTAGCGATAACGAGTACTCCAAACAACGCCATCATATGTTCCCTCTGTGTGATGGATAAAACGGGAGGCCAGACGGAGAAAGCGATGGGATGAAATACATGTCGTCCTCATTAATTACATTGCCTGCATTGCTCGAGAGTGGCTTTCACTCCTGTCACTTGAAAATTGTGGATTTTAGCATGAAGGAAGCCTGGGAGCCTAGCTTTAACAGATGGTTGGTGCCATTTTGGATTTGGCTTCTTCTTAGGAAAACAGCTCTTGCTGCTTTTAAAGCTGCCTTTTATATGATCAAATACATATTTATGGATGCTGTAATAATCAAGTGTGTTGCTCTAGGACAAAAGAGAAAGAGGAGCATTTACATCTCTCAGAGAGATTGCCAGCTCAGTTTCCTAGGAAAAACAACATAGGATAGACTTGAACCACTTTCTTTTTGTTTTTGTTCTTCTGGGGCAAAGCATCTGACCATTTGTACAAAGATTTGGGAAGAGAATGAATGATTGTTTCTCACAGGAGCTTTTTGCTGGCTTGATGGAATGGGGGAGGGGACTCAAATTTTAGTTTGTTGAGAGCTTCTGAAATTTATGATCAATAAATATTTAGATATAAGCATGAGAGATGTCTGTGAAGTTGGCATTGCATGGGGTGCATCTTAGACCAAAATGCTGAAGACCAAGAACACATAGTTTTCTATGTAGCAAGCACTGCACTTGACCTCTGAGAAACATATTGGGGGCTAGTACCCTGTTTCCCCCAAAATAAGACTTCCCCTGATAAAAGCCCAATCGGGCTTTTGAGTGCATGGCAATAAGGCCAAGTGCTTATTTCAGGGTTAAAAATAATATAAGATAGGGTTTTACTTTCAGGGAAACATGGTAAAAAATTGGGGCCATTTGAAATTTATTTAATTTCATGAAACACATTCTTCTCTGGGTATTATGTAAAGTCCAGTTAACAATTAGAATGTGATAAACATTTTCAAAGGGACTCTGGGGGAAAATTAGATTCTGAAGCCTGAATGGAATGTGGAGACTGAATTAATTCTGGACACAATCCTCATCTGATGGACAACTTGGAATTATGTCAGAAGCCAAATAATATAAGGATTATGTGACGACTTGTAGCTAATGTGGTCTAGCTAGTTATACCAAGCATAGTTATACTAATTATGATTCATGTACTGATGGGGTTCGTGAGAACCGAAGTTGCTTCTGTTGCTGCAAATGCTTGCTTCAATCTTTTCTGAAGAGACAGTACATATCACTGGCATTTCTGTTGACTCATAAGTGCCAAGACGGTAGCCAGAGGCTCTGCCAATCCCATGTTCATGAAGGAAGACCCTTTATACTTCATATGTCTGAATTGTTTCCTCTCCTGCTTTACATTTAATAATTAATATATAGAAAATCACATTGGACTACAGCAGTAGTGGGTTTCACTTACCTTCGCTACCGGTTCGGAACTGTGAACACGTGCGGGCGGCGCTTCTGCACATGCACAGAACCTTCTGCGCATGCGCAGATCATCTGTGATGACGTCCAGGTAGGTGGGCAGAGCCTCCCGCTGCGCTACTGGTTCGCCCGAATCGGGGCAAACTGGTAGCAACCCACCACTGGACTACAGTCTGTAGAGCGGAGAGTAAAGCCAGGCACTTTATTAAAGAGCTGTGATTTCTCCTATTGGAATTTACATTTGGAACTCTGTAAACTGTGACATGGGTCTGGTGAGCCACACATTCTTCATGAGAGAAATATATCGCACATACACACATACACACAATGTACAAGAAATAAATCCAATGTAAGGGTATACTGCTAATAGAATAGGACATGCAATGAAAGGAGTGGGACATAAGGATATGAGGTGATAAAAAGAAGGATCTATAGAGAGAAGAACACATTTAATTGTGAGTTGGTTTCTGTGATTGCCTTCAAATAGAACCAACTGAAGTCAGGCTTTGGTACAGTGCCACAGATGAGGCATGGCAAGACCTGAATCTTCCTAATAATCTAAGATAAATGAGAACATGGATTAGCTCCTGGTCAGACCTGGTATAATTTTATGCCTCCTCCCAGATTAATGGCTACCTTTCACTTCTGTAAATGAAAAAGAGAACAATTGGTACCGGTATCAACATGATGGTCTTTTGTGAGAGTGACAAAACTAAAGAAGTATCGTGAAGATAAGATGGAGGGTGTGTGTTGGGGTATCGACATGACAAAATTGCTTCTAACTGTAGAAGCAGTGAAAATGGAGAAACTGATATCCATCCATCCCTCCATCCATCCAAACAAGAAATGGGCTCTGGTGTTGTTTATCCTCACAGATTTCTGATGCCTGGCAAGATAATGTGCTTTCTTTCTGCACTGGTGGTGCAGGGAGTAAGAAATAATAAGGGAACATACCTAGATAAAATAACATTACAAAGGAGTTCAGGGAAGCAAATAAATGTGAAAAGTATTTTATTGTTTCTTTAGGACAAGTGAAGGGAGACAAGCATTGTGCTAAAGGGACTCAAATGTGAATGTCTTATAAATATTATGAAATAATGCTAAAACAAGAAATAATGGCAATACTGTACATAATAGGGGAAATATATAGGGGAAATAATAAAATATAATGGGAAATGAAGGGGAAGGAATGAAGGAACGAAGGAAAAGAGAAAGAAAGAAAGAAAGAAAGAAAGAAAGAAAGAAAGAAAGAAAGAAGGAAGGAAGGAAGGAAGGAAGGAAGGAAGGAAGGAAGGAAGGAAGGAAGGAAGAAAGGAAGGAAATTGCTAGCCATTCTGCATCTTGCATGAAGTAAGAAAAGGAACCAGAAGGATTCTCTCCCTCTCAGCCAGTATCTTGGCACACCCTGTACATTAGTCAATGCTTCCTGCCCTTCACATTATTAAAGAGTCATCCACTCACTCATATTCTACCAGTACACAGGTTCTTTTAGAACAACCATGAAGAAATTCCAGATACAACTGAAGATCTGGGTTTCCATCTTTAGAGGGAAGTTTTGAGCAACTAATCAAAGAGTCACCTACTTTGTAAGGATGTGCCTGAATGTAAGGTCATTGTCCAGCATACATTTATCAGGCCCACAAGAAATTTTATTTCAATCAACTCAGGCTTTATGAGTTTGAGTTATAGTTGTACAGCTTAAAACTTAGATATGACAGTGGATTTTAGGAGGAGCCCTCCTATTCTACCACCTCTTTCTATATTAGACAACACAATATCAAAAGTAGAGACCTTCAAGTTTTTGGATTCTATAATCTCCCGGGATCTGAAATGGACATCTAACATTACAACCATCATTAAAAAGGCACAACAAAGAATGTTCTTCCTGCATCAACTCAGAAACTTCAGACTGCCCCAGGAGCTGTTGATACAGTTCTCTAGAGGAATTATTGAGTCTATCATTTGTACTTCTATAACACTCTGGTATGATACAACAACCAAACAGCACAGGTACAGACTTCAACGGATAGTTAGGACTGCAGGAAAAAAAATTGCAACCAGCCTGTCTTCCATTGAGGACCTGTATAGTGCACGGATCAGAAGAAGGGCTGAAAAAATATCTACAGACTCCTCCTTCTCCTCCTCCTCTTGCATGCCAAAACAACTAGATACAGTTTTTTCCCCTTGTGCCATCACTCTGCCGAACACCTAATTCCCATAGTACTGTCTTGTATCTAAGTATATTTACCCATGTAGTATGGCTGTATTATTATTATCATTCTCATCTTTTCTGCTATCTTCTCTTATTGGTATCATTATTATGATTATTACTCTGTTATTTTGAATGTACACTGAGAGCTTCTGCATGGGAGACAAATCCCTTGTGTGTCTAATCACACTTGGCCAAATAAAATCTCCTCTCCTCTCCTCTCCTCTCCTCTCCTCTCCTCCAAGGGTGGGTTCTGGCTTACCTTGCTGCCGGTTTGCTTCCTGACGCACCGCATACGCATGCGCAGAAGCAAAAACCAAGATGGCGGCGCCTATGGCACCGCCGAGAGAGCTGGTTCAGGGGCGTGTCCAGCTGGCCATTGCTGCCAGTTCGGCGAGCAGGGGGGAAATTCCCGCTACCGGTTCTATAGAACCGTTCTGAACCAGCAGGAACCCACCTCTGCTCCCCTCCCCTCCTTTTTTCTATTTTATTTGCTTTTATGCATTACTGTTTTATTCTGTATCACTTGGAGCTGAAAGTTATCGTATTAATTGTAACAGAACAAATACAGTATATAACATGAGCAATATGCCAAGAAGTAGATTTGGTTCCGCAGCCCTGGGATTAACAATACAGGAGAAGGAGATCATGATTTAGGGAACTGTCATGCCTTTTGTACATATGCTTCATGCAAATCTATCCATCAGGCTGCAGGTTTCTGGCCTGAATTTCCAGCACATGAGCATCTTTTCACAACATAATTTCTCAGAGACAAGTTACTTTGCTGTTGCAAAGCTAAGCTGCTATCTGCACTCTTTTAGCACACTGATGGTTAAAGTCTAAAAAAAAACCCCTTACATTGGCTGAGTTCCTTCTTCCGTTTGATGGCTCAACTGGAGCTTGATGTTTATGGTGGATATTGTCTCGATTTCTTTAGATGAGATGAGCATCTAAGGAGTTTGAAAATGTGTTTTAATTAAGATTCTGCTAAATTTTATCAGACACCTACTTGGAAAACAAAGCAACTGAATAATTAACTCTGATGAGAGCAGATGCTGCTCTAATGACAACCTGTTACTGCTCAAGTGCCTCATTAGTTGTTTTGCTATGTTCTTTTAATATGTCCAGAGCTCCTTGGCTAATGAGTATATTGGTGACTATGTACTTTAAATACTTCTTCATTGTGGACGGTTGTAACAATGATATTTCCCCCCATCTGCAAAAAAGAAAAAGGCTCCATTAAGCCAGATTCCTCTTCACCCCCTGACGTGTCATCTTGTATGCCTGCATGCACTTCGAAGCTTCCTTCTCCTTCTGGGATGTATTTTAGCCATACATCAAGTGAAGCTTACAAATTGATGAGAATCTAATGATGCATTTATTTACAGATGTGCACCCCTGTTCTTTCTTTTCTTGCCAAGTGCTGGGAAAAGGAGAGGCATTTTCTTTTCCCCCAACAACATGAGGCATTGTCTTGGACCCTGCAGCTTTTTAAAAAATGCCTGTCCAAATATTTGTAGCTATCAAAAAGAAAATGTGCTTACACGAATACCTATAGGGCTGCCTACAAAAGCACAAATATGCACACACGTGTTTGTATGTATTCCCTTCTAAAAATATGTAGATAGAAGACTGCAAAAATAGTCATTGGCTATTCATAGCCATTTAATGTATTTTAGCTACGCAGTGGTTTTATATTCCCCCCACCGTCTCCCAATGATATATTGTGGATTCCCCTAAGGGAAAGTTTTATTTTTATATTTAATACTGTGGGATTCTAGTCTGAACCATATGTGTAAACTGGAACCAAGCTGGCTATAAAAATAGATCATTAAAGGTTTAAACCATCATATTATTTTTATTTTTTATTTAAAAAGGAAAGTGAATTATCCAGAGAACTTGATTTCTCTTTTATAAGGCGCCTATTTCAACCACAAACCAGTTCCCAATGACGTGACATATTTAAAAAATTTGCCAAAGATACAACAGCTGTATTCCAGATAATTAGAGAATGGTAGAAATAAAAGCTAATGGCTTTTAGAAGTTTACCATCCTGTCAAAGACTTTTAAATATGACCCCTAAATTAAAATGAATTCAATGAGCTTTATGCACAGGATCAGTAAGGGGAGGATTGCCACCAAAGGCCAAGAGGCAGGGAGGGATTGTCTTATCCTGATGGTGTTGGCAGAGAAAAAACCTACTGCTTGGAACTCTGTATGGCTTACATTTTGCTTATAGCTCAACTTTATACTGTAGGACATAGTTATATATCCTGATTGCACAAGATTATTAGGGTTGGAGCAGAGGTGGGTTCCTCCTGGTTTGGACCGGTTTGCCCGAACCGGTAGCGACCTGCTGGTGATGTCACAATGATGTCATGGAACCGGTTCGGTCGGTGCCGGTCCGTGGGCGCCACCATCATTTTTTTAAAAAAAAAATCAGATTTTTTTTGAATTTTTGGGGGGAATTTTTTTCTGGGTTTTTTTTCTTCTGCATATGTGCAGAAGGCAAGTTTCTGGCACTGTGCATGCAGTCGCCATTTTGTTTTTGGCTTTTTCTGGGAATTTTTTTGGATTTTTTGCCACTGTGTATGTGCGCCCATGAGGCATGGCCACACGGCGTGGGAGGAAGCGAGGTAAGTTAGAACCCACCCCTGGGTTCTAACTTACATCGTTGGAGGGCATATAATCCTATCACTGATCACTGTCACGATCATAAAAAAAAGTTATTTAGAAAGCAAGCAAGAGAGAGCCTGTGTGCACCATTTGGAATAGGGGTTAATGGAGCAGGGAAACGGAGGTTCTAGGGCTCCCTTAGGCACCAAGATTGAGTGAGTGACAATCATTCTTTCAGACCTAAACTAAGAAGTTGAAAAAAGTCTACCTGTCAACCCGCACTGACTTAAGCGAGGTGAATTATGGACTATAATCATCATCATCCTGCAGTAATTTGATATCGGCTAAATATAATGTATGTATCATAATGTATTATAAAGAGTATAATATTGTTTATGATACGTAATAAACATATGTTAACCATGCAGATTGCCACCCTGGCAAATTGATATCAAAAGAAGAGATTGGACAACCATTTGTCTGAAATGGTATAGGGCAGTGATGGCGAACCTTTTTTTCCTCGGGTGCCGAAATAGTGTGTGCGCGCGCTATCACACGCACATGCGTGCCCACACCCATAATTCAAAGCCCCTCACTCACCCCACCCCCCTGCGCATGCGTGCGCGACATCTCCCACTCCCCCATTTCCCGACTTCCAGTGGGCCCAGTAGGCCCGTTTTTCGCCCTCCCCAGGCTCCAGAGGCTTTCTTGGAGTTTGGGGAGGGCAAAAACACTCCCCCCGCCACCCCGGAGGCCCTCTGGAGGCCGAAATTGCCCTCCCAGTCTCCGTGTGAGCCAAAAATCAGCTGGCAGGCACGCACATGCGCGCTGGAGCTGAACTAGGGCAACAGCTCGCGTGCCAGCAGATATGGCTCCGCGTGCCACCTGTGGCACCCGTGCCATAGGTTCGCCATCACTGGTATAGGGTTTCCTGCCTGAGCAGGGGGTTGGATTAGAAGACCTCTAAGGTCCCTTCTAACTCTTCTGTTATTCTGTTGTATAACTGTTTGTTTGTGTGTCTTTGCATCAGTGTTGACTTCTGGCATCTGCCTGGATAAGTCCCTGCAGTTTTCTTGGCAGGGTTTTTTGGAAGTGGTTTGCCCTTGCCTGCTTCCTGGGGGTGAGAGAGAGAGTGACTCGCCTAAGTTCTGCTAGCTGGTTTTATGCCTCAGGTGGGATTAGAACACATGATCTCCAGATTTCCAGCCTGATGCCACTTCACCAAACTGGCTCTCTGTTGTATTATAAATATGTAACAATCATATGTTACCCTGCAGATTGTCAATTTTGGCAAATTGATATCCAAATATATAGCGTATTAAGACCAGCACATTAAGGGCAGGAAGGGGGTGCAGTGACCCAGCAGTTAAGACATTGGGCGTGTCGACTGGAAGGGTGGCAGTTCAAGACTGAAGTACCACATGACCGGGTGGGCTGCTGTTCCTGCCCCGATTCCTTCAAATCTAGCAGTTCGAAAGCATGCAAATGCAAGTAGATAAATAGGTTCCACTTTGATGAGAAGGTAATAGCTTTCCATGCACCTTAGCATATAGTCATGCTGGCCACATGACCATGGAAGCATATTCGGATAATGCTGACTCCCTTGGCTAAGAAACGGAAATGAGCACCACTCCCTAGAGCAGTGTTTCCCAACCTTGGAAACTTGAAGATGTCTGGACTTCAACTCCCAGAATTCCCCAGCCAGCATTTGCTGGCTGGGGAATTCTGGGAGTTGAAGTCCAGACATCTTCAAGTTGCCAAGGTTGGGAAACACTGCCCTAGAGTCATATATGACTGGACAGGAAAAACCTCTTCCTTTCCTTATTAAGGGCAGAAGGGGGTTGGGTGCTTACTTCTGAAATGGGATAAGGTCTCCTAGACTCACACCTTTCTTTTCCCAAGAAAAATGGCCCACATACTCATAAGCAGTGATAACATGGACAATCCAGGAAATGTTACTACATGCTGAAGAGAATACTCAGGACATCCATTTTGCTTTGAAAAGGAAGAAAAAGTGAATTAATTAAATGACCTTGTGCATTTTAAAAAGCTAGTCAGACTTTCTTCCTGTTGATGTTGTCCTGCTATTCATTCAGTGGAAGCAAACATTTCAAACCAGTAACAAGTAGGATCCATAAATAAATTCTTATGATCACAATTGTGAGTGGCATTTCAGTTTGTCTACAATTTACATACAATATGTTTAATTGGTTTATGAAAGACAAGGATAATATTAATAGTAAAACAATCCCCCCCCAAAAAATTCTTCTGTATGTTTATTGTTAAACTAACCTTTTGCCACAACATAGGAGTCTCTTGTATAAGGCAAGTTCTTGTTTAACAACTTGAATTCATCAGCCAGTAAGAAAAGGATTTTTGTTATTACCAAAGGAATGTTTCCATTGAGTTCTCTCGAAGAAGATCCTTGCTGAATTAGATGTGTTGATTTGGTTGGCTTTTCCTTACAGCACAAGAAAGAACACTTAGCAGTAGATGTCTCTCCGGAATAAAGTTTCACTGTATACGCTTCTACCCATAGAGTGGGAGGGAGGCGCTGGTCCAACATGACACATCCTACTGCTGATGCAATATGTCACATTAAGACATGCTGAGAGCCTTGATTAAAATTTACTTTGGCACAATAATCCTATGGAGCTCCACAGAAGGAAATGGAGTGCCATCAATGTACACTGGCTGGCTGTGTTTGCTTTTGCAACAGGTTGAAAACTGATGAAAACAGCTCGGAGTTTGGCTTCCAAGTGACCTTTACAATAAGTGCGCATTCTGTATTTTTCCACTTTTTGTAATAAACATCCCGCATCTTTGCCAAAACTGGGTGGCTCTTAGCCATATGGGGACTGGAGCTTCACTTGCGTATGGTTCAAAATACAGATTAGTTGTACTCCTCTTGCAATTATTGTGCGGATACTCAAACAGGTAAACAGGATTTTGTCTGCTTCAATTGAAGAGTTGCAGAAAACAAATGTTTACATAGACACGTTCTGACCACCATGATTGTTCTGTACATTAGCAATACATTAGCGTAAGACACTTCCGAATTGTATTCTTCTATACCCACCGTTTCATTGGAGAATTACAAAGAGAGATCATTGTTCAGGGTATGGAAACTGTAGTGCTACTCAATAAATAGATCTGCCACTATATCAAGGCCATATCAGAGTTCTGAGAGCTTCGTGTTTTTGGAGCAGACAGATATACAAATGTATATCAAATCATAATCTCACAGAGTTGGCCTCCTCCAGGTCCCATCAGCCAAACAATGCCGGTTGGCAGGTGCAAGGGGGAGAGCCTTCTCTGTGGGAGCCCCATCTCTCTGGAACCAACTCCCACCAGAGATCCAGACTGTCCCCATTCTACTGGCCTTCCATAAAGCTGTGAAAACATGGCTCTTTCGGCAGGCTGGGTGAAGAAGATCGGATTCCCCCATGTATGAATGGTTTTAAAGTAGTGTAATGTTTTAAAATTATTTTATTGTATTGTTCTTATTTCTGTTGTACGCCGCCCTGAGTCCTACGGGATTGGGCGGCCATAATTAAATTAAGAGCTGGCTCATTTATTAGTCCAAATAATGGGTCTCTAAAGGAAGAGAAGTTAGCCCTCATCACGGTCACTTGGAAGGATACAAGCTAATGTGGTTCACATACCATGGTGGTTAAGAGCATCGATGAGCTTAGACAAAACGGAGTTCAAGTTGTCACTTGATGTTGAAGCTCACTGGGGAATTTGAGGCTGGGTATGTGTGGAACGGACTCATGCATTTCCCAACAATTTTGTGAAAGTAAAATGAAGCAGTGAAGTATTACTACAACGTCCCAAGTACCTTAGAACAGGGGTTCCCAGCCTAGTCCAGGACCCGGTGGGAACACACGCAGTAGGTGACCATGCACGCATGCGAAGCTGCATTTGTGCAAGCGATGCGTATATGCAAAACCATGCCCTCCCCCCCTCAGTACCGCCAGTCCACAGAGATGGAAAGGTCGGGATCTGCTGCCTTAGAATAATGCTCCGTGATATCATGCTCGCCACATGATCATGGAAACCTCTTCAGATAGCACTGGCTCAACAGCCCTTGAAATGAAGATGACACTCCTATAATCAGCAATGACTAGTGGACTTAAATCTACTGGGATTCTTTACCTTCACTCTTTACTAAGTACTTTAGAGAAATATAGTATTGATTATGATGGTGTCATATAAAGATGAGAGGTAAGTCATTCTGAGCTCTTTGAAAAATGATACAACTTCAGAAACTTTTTTCTCTAAAAACCATCGTTGTTAGGTTCTGCCTGCAAGCATCTCTGGTTCGACTGATGCCAGCAAAAATATTATCCAGATTTAGAAAACAAAATTTAGTAACTGTCAAATCTAGATCAAAACTTGAGCAAAGTTTGCCTTTGGTACTCAATTTTTTGTTCTGCTTTCATTTGCATTTCATTTTCTATTTTTTTCTGCCTTTCTTTCATTTTACTCCCGAGAATCTGTTGAGATATTAAAGAGAGGTGGAAAAAAAAGAACACAAGCTACAAATTAATTGGGTTGAAGAATACTTTAATATTTCACACGCCTAGCACAACCCACAGTAAAAGACACCTAATATGTGGAGAAAGAATAAAGCAAATAAAAATATTTGAGCCTTATTTTGCTGCAAATAAAACAAAGCCTCTCAAGTCCTCTTCAACATTTCTTAGAATCAGGTATGGGCAAGGAAGAATTGCACATGTTATGATGTTCTTGTGCAAATGCCATTAGATAACCTGACATACTGTAAGAGTGCAGTTGAGGTATTTCTGGGATGTCATGTATACTTCATCATTTAGGTGTCACTACTGTATGCATTTGCTACAGACCCTGCTGTGTACTTGATGTCTACCTTATTTTACCTTAGCTTAAAAACTGAACTTGGAGATGCATTCAAGTCACAAAAGATTATGGAAAGTTCCACATTGGCATCTTACACCAGGTTTAAGATTCTTATTTGAATAACAAATGGCTGGGAATTTGTTACCCTTTAGTAAGGCAAATATCCAGTCTGTTGTGATTGTTACTGTTTTCATAACAGAGAAATAGCAATCAATTTTATATCTTAATGGATGTATATCTACAGAGACCTACAGGTAGTCCTTGACCTGTCGTTTATTGCATAGCCTGTAAAGCACTTCCAGTTGTCATAAAATGTCATGACACCCTCCTTCGGTCACATAACTGCATTTTGACTGCTTGAGAACTGGCCCACGTTTATGACTGGTTGCAGTGGCCTGGGGTCACATATTCATAAATACGACTGATTTGCAGGGGTTGGGTGTTCCTGGTTAAAAATGTTCTTTCTAGAGAATGGGTTCGTATTTATGAATATGTGATTCACTTAATTGCATGATTTGGACTTACAACCACATGATTCACTTAATGACTGTGTAAAATCAGGACTGATCACATGGGTGCCTTGACTTATCACTGTCACAATTTGTGACCAAAATTTCAGTTCCAGTTGCAGTGGTAAGTTGAGGACTACTGTATACTCTTCATATTTCATAAAATATGAAATATAAAATCTTACTGCTGTTTTCCTTGATGTTGCTCCTTGTTAAGATATTTCTTAGAGGCAGACTTTTCAGTAGCCAGCTCAAAAATAATACTTTAGCAGCTTCAAAATATAATAGTTTGTGATTTCTAAGCCAGAAAATAAGCTGTGAAATAGTACCATCTTTCAGGAAATCAAGACTTTTATGTGAGGCATACAAGAGATTCTTTGAAATACTGCTGCTTTTTAAAAAGATAGAAACAAAACCCCTAAAGGCTATAATGTACATGTTTCCTTCCTTCCTTCCTTCCTTCCTTCCTTCCTTCCTTCCTTCCTTCCTTCCTTCCTTCCTTCCTTCCTTCCTTCCTTCCTTTTTTCTTTTCCTTTCTTTTGTTTCCTTTCTTTTCTTCTTAGATATCCTGTGTGCTGATAAAAGTGTTGAACATATTAAGACTTGCTACGAATAGAAATATAATTAAATGATTGCATTAGACAAAAAAGAAAACTGGTTTAGATCAAAAGAAAGGCAAAAACCGATGTTCTGACTCAAGTCACATAGGCAGATGCAGGCAAGTCTTTTATTGCATTGTTAAACCACGGCAGATGGGCCTCCATGGGTGTTGGTAAAACTTCACCCCACTTTCCCCCACAAAACAACTACCAACGATCAATGTAACCCAGTCCCACCAGCTAGGTTCATAACTCACCACAACCAAGCCCCCCAAACAGGAAGAAAGAAGAAGTCCAAACCCCAGTGTGGTGGTTGAAAAACTATGTCTGTAAGTCACAATCCAGAGTCAGAGTCCACAAAGTAAGGTATGCAAATCTAACGGCAGAAACACTAGTTGAAGTCCAGAAGTCAAGGTTTCCAAAAGTCAGGGGAGTGAGTGCTAAGACAAACGATTGTTTCTGATGGAGGCGCCCCCCCCATCTCTGCTTAAATCACCCTGAGTCAGGTGTTCCTTGAGAGGAGGGATGGATAGCCTCCTCACAAGCAGCCTCACAGACCTCCTCTGAGCTTCCCTCTGCTCCACTCTCCATGCCTTTGGATTGGGTGGTGGAGGCACCTGTTCCTCATCAGAGGTGTAATGTAATAGCAAGAGGGAATCTGTTGTCTCTCATCCCTGCTGCCCTGATCCTCCCTTGCATTCATGAAGGCAGGCAGCTCCCCATCTAGTTGACCACTTCCCCCAATACCAGAGGGGCCTGGGACAGCATCGCTCGCAGACCCTGGACTCTCTGGACATTACAGGGCAGACATTCCATCCCTGTTGGATGGTTCCGATTCCAACTCCTCCTCTGGACCAGGTTCCAACAGGGCCATGACAACCAATCCCCTCTCTTGCTCTCTGGGCAATGATGTAAACAGTAGCTTCCATGTCTGCTTTTTTAGTTCATTTTTAAATGAACTAATTCTAACATTTCTCAGGAAACCAAGATTGTCTTGGTTTCATCATTAGGACCCTCCATGGAGCAAGCTTTTTTGTGTGCATTGCATGAAAATGATAAATAAACAAGGGTAAAGCTAAGAGTGGGGATTTAAAATACTGAAAGTAATAAAGTACCTGATTTCCCTTTGGACCTTTACATTTTAAAAAGTGTTTTTCACAGTAAGATACTTTTTTTTAAACAAACATATGCATATTTATAGCGGAAATGACAGCTATTGCCTAAAATGTTTTCACTTCAATGAAAAAGGGTGAGGGGGAAAATATGCTAGCAAAATATAATGAGAATATATTTGTAGGTCACTTTTTCTACTTGAAAAAAAGTGACATATATGCCCTTCATATTTATGGACGCTCTGCTAAGTGCTTTATCTTTTATGGAACTATCTTTGGGTCTGATTAATTAGTGACTCTTTTTGGTTTGATTGTAAATCACAATCTGGTGCTAGACCTGAGCCAGTCACATTACTGGTTTTGCTGTGCCCCAGTAAATATAAACACACAACTGATTAACTTTGTGTAAACACAGTAGCTTTAGCAAAATGCTTCCAGAAGAGCTGGCAAATCACATACATTTGGGAGTGATGTGCAAGTAGCAGATATTTCTGAGGTCACTGATCAAATTGTAGAATTTCCCTGCTATTTCTTGTGCCCAACAAGTAATAAATATTTTAGTTTATTCATTGCTAAAATCTTATCCCCTTCAATTGTTTTAGAAAGGGAATATTCTAGCCATCTGATTGATTTTTAATGAAGTGTGGGCAGAAGACACCATATATTCATATCTTCTGTACTGAAACTACTAGAGCAATGTTTCCCAACCTCCACACCTTTAAGATGTGTGGATTCCAATTCACAGAATTCCCCAACCAGCATGATGCTCATAGAAAATCAGATATCACTCCCTCTGTTTTTCCCTTTCCCATGTAGTTTGCTAATTTTATTTGGTTGTTTACAGAAACACACAAAGCTGTATCCTTACATGTACCCCTAGAGATGAGAAATAAATGGCAATGTATAGTTCTTTGCACAAGATGCCACTGGCATTTCAAAACAAGGCCACCAAAATGGAATCAATGAGATTTTCAAATGAAGTATTTCCCAAGTTTTGTAAATATCCAGATGGGACTTGGCGCTGAATTCATTGCACATCGAGGGAGACATTGATGAGCCCTGGAATGGCGGTAACTTTCAAATAAGGTATCATTTCTTCTTTTGTGTGTTTTGGAAGGGATAATGAAGGGTACACAATCTTGATGTGCAAGTTGCAGTCTTTGAAAAGGTGCCTAGTTTTTTAATCCTGTAATAGCTAAACAAGAGGTACCAGAGAATATAACTGAGTCCAATTTTTAAGGGAGATTGCTTATTTTGCACTCTCTGGATAATAGACAGATTTAGAGATGGATTCTGTATTTGGAGGTGTTATGTATCCATGATTTGCATGCTTGATAGGACTACTCATCAGTAAACATGCAATCACTAAATGGCAGCAAAGAATTAAGAGCTTTCTCAAGACAGCATTGACTCCTGTTGACTGCCTGGATAAGTCTCTGCAGGGTTTTTTTTTGGCAAGTTTTTAGAAGTAGTTTGACCTTGCCTGCTTCCTAGGGTTGAGAGAGTATGACTGGTTCCAGGGTCACCCAGCTGGCTTTGTGCCTAAGACAGGACTAGAACATACATGTCCCCATTTCTAGCCTGATGCCTTAACCCACGGGTGTCAAACTTGAATGTGTCACGTGATGTATCATGACATATCGTGATGCTTTTTCCCTTTTGCAGAGCCGGGGTGGGCGTGGCCTGTGAGTGATGCATCCGGCCTGCCAGCCCCCAGTTTGAGAGGCCTGCACCCTTACACCAAACTGGCTCTCACTAATGTCTTAGGAAAAGGTGTATATAAAATGGATATGTTAGTCAGATGAAATGTATTTCTTCTTCCTTTAAAAAACAAAACGGATTTATAATTAAATGCAGGCAGTTATCAACCCAGATGTCTAGACTAGTTTTTTACATTCTTATGTATACATTCTTATTATACAAGCACATCTTATGTGCTTGTATAATTATAAGCAGAACACCGAAGGGGCATTAACAGTCTTTCCTCCTCTTTGTGTGTTTTATGTCTTTTTTTGTGTTTTGTATTGTTTTTAATCTTAAAAATGTTCAATAAAAATTAATTTTTTTAAAAAAAAATCTTTTCTCCTCTTTGTGCGACAGAAGTTGCCTCCAATGAAAATTGTTCCCTTTAGTTAACTCAACCTGAGATTCTACCAAAAATGTTTTTGTCATGAAGTCAAATCATTCACACTTAAATTACCTTCCAGGACTTAACTGAGGATTTTATAGGTCTGGGGCAGCTGCACCCAGATTCATATTGTTTTCTCTCTTCATAGATTCCTTATCTCAGAAAGTGGCTAGTCTGGCAAATCTTAAGTACAGAATATGGTTGGATGCAAAAATGAAGAACTTGATTTGTCCTTGAGCTGGAAGATGTCTAAATCATTTTGGGATGTGGCAAATCATCCTTACAGCACCATTTTGCAACAACCCCCTCCTCCCCTCCTCTCTTTCTCAGAAATATTAGATATAAAAGGGCTATCTTGCTTAGGGTAGGAGAAATCAAACTTCAGACTTTCAGAAACTAGGATTTTGTTATAAAAGACTTAGCTGGGTCAAGAAATGAAATCAGGTTCAAAATAAGAGTGGTGGTGGTAGTGATATGGAAGTCACATACAAATCATGGTTTAGGGGGTAGACCCGGTTATTTACTCTAGCAAGCAATGGGACAATCTGTTTGTTTCATTTTTGGAAGCTGGTCACTTTTCCTCTATTCCTTTCTCTCCCTTTTCCAAATTAAATGGTTAAAAAATGTATATGTCCTTGAATGCAAATTAAAGGTATTGCCTTCCAAAACATGAATTTATAAAACTATATCCAACTACTATAAATCTAGATGTAATCTCCATTGATAGGACTATTTATTTTGGAGTACCTATGCACCTAAGTGCACTATCCTTGTATTTTCTCTCTAAACAATGTGGTTTGAAAACTATTTTGGAATCATTTGTATGCCAATTTTTTTTTTTTGCATGTTGGGAAGTGTTATTTTGATCTGGGTAATCATGTGAGTTTTAATTGTGTTTTTAATATTGTATATATATATATATATATATATATATATATATATTGGACTTACTGTATGCCTTCTAGAGTCAACCGTAACAAATCCAATAGATAGATAGATAGATAGATAGATAGATAGATGATAGACAGACAGACAGACAGACAGACGTGTCCTTTATAGAAGCTGGCAGGTTTCCTGACTAGAAAAGCTCCAATTCTTTTTTTTTGTTCTGCTTTCTCATAGAAAATTATGAATGACTATCGCAGGTGAATTGTTTGAAAATCATTAGCGTTACATGGCTGGGAGCACAAGAAGATTAATTTCATTGCTAGGAAACACAGTTATTGCAGATCTGGTGTGCAGAATAATAACCCTCTTGGAATAAAGTATATATTTGTTACAGAAACCTGTGTTCTTTAGTAACAGTTTTGGAGGATCAGCAAAGAATTAACAGGTGCCCAAGTGCCTTTCAATTTACTAAGCACAGTACAATCAAAACAGCAACCCAAAATACTTATATTTTACCAGACTTTACAGACAGAACAGATTTGTTTATTGATACCATTACAATTCCTTGAGGTGTGAAAGTTGCAATATGTAAGAGGTGACTAGACAAGCTGTATGACAGGTATTCTGCAAATGTGTCAAACAAGGCAGACAATTGAGAGGCAAACAGAAAATGGAAGCATGTGGGTTTGCAGAGAGGATTAATGAATAGCCCAAGAGATTAATAAGGTACTAACCCAAACCAAGACCTGACTGACTCTATTGCAAGCTTTATCCTGCAGAGAATTATATATTTAGTCCTTATGAATCTGATGCTAACTTTATTGACTGAGATGCAAAAAACTCATTTTTTGGTTGTTGCTTCCAATAATCCTTCAATGGGATCCCTGGGACTGCAGTGGAATATTAAAGTTTCTTTACTGCTAGAATTAGACTTGCAAGACTGTGTTTGATGTAACTTTTGAACTTTCAGGCTGTGTTTCAGCCCAGCTCCCTCCTTCCCTCCCTCCCACTCACTTCCACAAGAGACTGCAGTGCAAAATGGGGAGATACAGGAAAAGGGACTCTGAAGAGGCAAGGCCTGTATTACAGTTTGGATAAGGCCATTCACCTAGATCAGGGCTGTAAAACTCCCAGTCCACAGGCCGGATGCATCACGTGCTGGCCACGCCCATGCACGGTTTAGCGAAGGGGAAAAAAAGTCCCGATATGTTATGTGATGCTTCCGTGACGACGTAAGTTTGACAACCTGACCTAGATGGTAACACACACACACTGCAGGTGAGGGATTCTTTGGGGAATAATAACATGCTTTCATCTCTACCACTGAAAGATAAGAGCCAGTACATCTGACTAGAGATTCAACATTTCTCCAGAAAGCTTGGGGAAGGCTCAGGTACATCGCAACCACACATACCTTCATTCTTTGGAAAATATCTGGCTGGCCAAATTAGTGCTAGCCCCTCCAAACCACTTGTAAAAATGATCTTGGGTTAATAAGGCCAAATTTAAAGCTAGAACTATTTTGAAGAGCTTTGTATCTCATATCTAGAAAGGCAGTTTTTAATCTTTTGAGAGCAAAGTTATGAGGGTGCAAAAGCAGACTTATGAAGATAGACACTATGTTTGTTCTGGCTGTATTGTTCCCTGAGGACTCCCATCTATGTTTTTCCATAGATGTAAATAATTGCCTCCAATTCCTGTGTTTCTTTTGGAGATACTGGGTTAGTGAGGGAAAAATTCTCCCCAACATATTAGTTCATTGGGAGAAATGGCACTCAGTGCATCTATGTATCTATGAATATGTGTGCATGGACCTTTGCACATCTATGCACCTATGCTGCGCTTCAATGTTTAAATGGTCTAGACCAGGAGTGTCAAACTCAATTTCATTGAGGGCCACATCAGGGCTGTGGTTGACCTCGGGGGCCCGGGCGGGCATGGCCAGCTTGATGCCACTCACTGGGCGTGGCCGACTGGGTGTGCATGGCAGCTTGATGTTACTTCCCAAACTGCTGCCATGTTTCCTCTTTGCATTGGGTAGACTGGGCCGAAGCGATGTGGGTAGACCAGGACGAAGCCACACTGGCCAATGTTTCCTCTTTGCAATGGGTAGACCAGGCCGAAGCGACCAGGGTGGACTGGGCTGAAGCGATGCAGGCCGGACACTTACATTTTCCAGGACGGTCCTGCGGGCCAGATCTAACCACATCGCAGGCTGTATTCGGCCCACGGGCCTTGAGAGTGACACCCCTGGTCTAGACATTGCTTTTTGAACATAGATCTTTTTAACATTTATATTTTATTGGGTTCTACTAATCTAGTTGAAGTGTTAATTTGTATTGCTAGTATGGTATGCCATACGCTAAATAAATAAAAAATGTGCACACACCTATAGATATGGAGCAAAAGGTCTTTTTTGACCCCAAGACAAAGATTTGCTACCTAAGCTAAGTGTTGTATATGTCTTGGGAGGGGCTTTGGGCCAGCAGAAATGACTACACCAGGCACAAAAGAAAGTTTTTACAATCTTGAATGAAGTATTTAATGAGGTGTGTGCTTATTTGTTTATTTAACGAATTTATGTAGCAATCCATTCCCAATTATGGCTCTAGACAGCATACACAAGATTAAAAAGTCACAGAACAAGAACAAATAATAACAATGACAGTATGACAGCATAAAGGCCTCCAAGGGAAGTCAAATTCCAAACACATAATCCCAGTCACATCAAACCCCCCCACACAATATATGGGTTCACCCAACTTACTGGCCCCTTGTCCATGGGAACATCAATTAGTGTTCCAGTATTGAAAACCTTGAGAAATCTCTCACTTCTTTACCCAAATAATCTTTTGGGATTTTCAACCTGAGTGTGTAAACAATAGCAATAGCACTTAGAAATTTATATTGCTTCAGTGCTTTACAGCCCTCTCTAAGCGGTTTACAGAGTCAGCATATTGCCCCCAACAATCTGGATCCTCATTTTACCAACCTCGGAAGGATGGAAGGCTGAGTCAACCTTGAACCTGGTGAGATTCGAACTTCCCAATTGCAGTCAGCTGGCAGTCAGCAGAAGTAGCTTGCAGTACTGTATTATAACCACTGCACCACCAAGGCTCTCTCAATGCTGGAAAACAACTGAAATAAGGGAATTCTGCTATTTTCTTAATACCCCACCCAACTTGGGTGAGGTGTTCTGTTGGAACAGTCTGCCTGTTGTGCAATCTTCTACTTCTCCCAATTTATTACCTCCTTTATTGGAGACAGCAGGGGAGATTGGCTGGAAGATGGAACAGCTGAATAGTGGGCAGGGCTGCTCTCATTTGGAGACATTCCTATGTTCAAGATCCAACTGTTAAGAATACGAGGCCACTTATATATGCATATATGCATTGCATGCCTACAATGTATGCAATGCATGTATGCCAGCTATGGTAAGAGGCCTGGATTTACAAAAATCATTGAAGCAGGAGCAATGAATGGAAAATTCTAAGGATACAGTGCTGTTAGGAAAATGATGAAAACATAAAATAGATTGTCTGTCTGTCTCTCTCATCACACTTTCTCGTGTTATGCCTCCCTCCCAAACCTTAATGGAGTACCTAGCTCTAGAGAACTGGCACCTTGGAGGGCAGTTGAGAGTGGCCTTAAATATCCCAGCTTTATTTGATGCATGATGATACTGCTATGATGATAGTCTTGAGGGGGATTATCTTAATGGTGTTGAGGGGAATGTTTATGTGGCTAAACCAGCATCAGTCTATTCAAGTTAGGCAATGGTCTAGAAATGTTGTAAATAAATGAATAAATCAACAATAACTTGCTTCCAGTCCATGGACAGGACTAAACAGGGAGTTCAAGAATTATATAAACTTTTAGCAAAATGGGATATAAGGCCTACACCAAATTCCTGAGGAATCTGGGAATGAAAGGAAAACCATCAGATGCAAGAAGTATCAACAAATGTAAGTAGAGAACATACTTACTTGAATTGTAGGTCCTGTTTGAAAGAGAGAAGCCTGTTAAGCAATCAATTTTTCTACCAATTCTTTAATAACACGAAATGTACTGCATCATATTTGGCATTGTTTTCATACCTGGCCTGCGGCAATATCCAACACAGAGCAGACTTGATTACCCTGTTTTGTTTTGGGAACACAATAATTAAATAAAATTCTGTACCGCTTCCACAACCCTGTTTTGAAACCAAGCAAAACATTTTGAATCTTGCGTCATTCCCTACTCCCCACCTCCCAGACTTTCTGAGCAGCTCTGTTCAAATTCTGCCATCCCTGGGTTTGAGTATTCAGTTACTACAGAGAGTGACTGAATAATTCTTCCATATATTCAGAGATGTAGGCCTTACTGCATTGCCTCTGGGTTGTCTGCCTTCCTTGGCTGAGTGGCTTGAATCCCAAATAGAGATGCCAGCACCACCCTTCAGAATTGTGCTACAGTCTTTGGGCTGCTGCTTAAAGGGACTTGCTTTCTTTTGGCAGTGACAGCGGCAGCGGCCAGCAGTGATGCTAAGAGAGTTTGTTCGCAGGACTGCTCCTGGCAAAAATGAAGCATTCCTTTCCACTATTGTCTGTCTCCAGTTGTGAACTTCCTGGAAAGTTCTGATTAGCTCAGCTTTCAGAGACTGCAGAGCCGTATCGCTTCGTTTGAGGGAAGGATCACATGTGCTAGCTCACTATGTCTACCTCTCTCTGAACAAGGGTTCCAAAAATCTTGCTCAGATAGTTCCCCACTGCCCAACGGCTTATGCACAGAACAGTGGTTTCTCAGGCATAGACAGAGGGTGAGGAAAACTTCCCTCTTCACTCTCTTCACTCGAGAGACTTCACAAGCCTGACTGAGGAGAGTAGCCTCAGCACTTCGGAGCACAGAAACGTGGGTCAAGGACCCACAGATCTTGAGGAACGGCATCCACTCCTGTTTGCCATATAGCTTGGTGACATTAATACTTCCCAGCAAGGCCACCTCAGAAAACTCTTGCTGCTGTTTGACCAACAACTTTGAACATCGGATGTGATTAATTTCACTGAATTGCGTACCAGCAAGAGTCAATGCTGCTAAAACCTATGAGGTATGGTGGAGAAGGAAATTTGGCTTTTGTGTCCCTATTTTCTATTTTAGAGAAGTTGGGAATGTTATTTCTATTTATTGGTGCATTATGTAGTATAGACTGAAAACACTTTTTTTCATTTAGTTTCATCCTAAAAATCGGTGGGAAACTACACCACTGATTTTTGGTGCTTTGTAGCCAATTTTGACATAAACTTGGATGGTTCCATAAAAGGGCTTTTAAGGGTTGACTAATCCAAATATTAAAGATGTGGAAATTCTGGGGGGGGGAGGGGGAGAAGCAGAAGAAGTTCTTAAAGTTGCCCGTAGACATTGGTCCAATTGGCCCTTAGTGACTGACACTCAGACGACACATACTGTAGTCTTTTCATGATTATTGAAGGTGAATTTCTAAAAAGAAAGGAAGGAGATCTGCATTGTCTTCTTATTTGGGGTAGATTTTCTGTTTGTGTTTTGATTTGAAGGTAATGAGTAAGTGACCCTTTTTAACTTAGAGGAAATGAACTTCCATGCTGCAGCCCTCTATATCTGTGTTCATCTTAGAGGAGTTAAATGAGGAGCTTCCACACACAGATATTTTTCTATTCACCACATAGTGAAGGACAAAAATGGTGAAAATGTCAGCCCCACTCTCTGGGTGGCGTAAGAAGGGCTAGTTCTATACTGGGGATCATTAGGAAAGAGTAAAAAATGAAACGGTATCATAAGAGACATTCACTTTATTGCATTTGAGTGTTATGCACTGATTCGGTCACCATAGCAACAACAACAACAACAACAACAACCCACAACCAAACAACCCCCCAAAAAAGAATATATTCTCTTGCTACGAAAAACACAGAAAGTGGAATAAAAATGATCAACAGGGTGACACAAGTGCCTGAAGCAAGCTGTCTAGAACGCTTTTGCTCAGAAAAAGCATTCAAGGTGCTTGTTACTACCTTTAAAGCGCTCCATGGCATTGGACCTAGGTATCTCCGAGACCGCCTGCTGCCACAAACTGCCTCCCATCGACCAGTGCGCTCCCACAGAGAGGGCCTCCTCGGGTGCCATCAGCCAAGCAGTGTAGGCTGGTGACGCCCAGGGGGAGGGCCTTCTCTGTGGGAGCACCCACCCTCTGGAATCAGCTCCCTCCAGACTTAAGAACCATTCACGACCTGTCCACCTTCCGCCGTGCCCTCAAGACGTATTATTTTTATCAAGCCGGGCTGGCGTGAAAAAGTTTTTGGGTTTTTTTAAAATTTTAAGATTTTACTAAATTTTAATTGTATTAAATTAGGGCCACATAGAATATTTTCTTTTAAATGTATTTTAATGTTTATATTGTATTTTTTACTTGGCTGTTCACCGCCCTGAGTCCCCTGGAGAAGGGCGGTATATAAATTTAATTAAACTAAACTAAACTAAACTAAACTAAAAAGAGTAAGGAAGATGAGAGATTTATAAATGTATGCATGTTACACAGATAAAAAAGCAGGCAGAGAGATCCCCCTCCCCCATGCCTGTACGTACAGCATTGATAGAGCCCGCAATTATCCAATGGAGCTGAACGTGGAAGACCCATGCAGATTAAAAAAGTGTGCTTCTCCACAGCACAGAGTGAAGCTATGGGAATGGCTTCCAGCAATTGGTGAGACTTGAAGAGCATTTAAACAAATTCATAGTGGTAAATTCTTCCAAGGATGGCTCTTTTATCTTTATCTTAAGACTATCCTTTATCTTTAAATTGGTTTACAATTTAGGTTTACACTAGTAGTCTTAGGTAAAGACGCATCTTATCATGAAGATATGACTAGGTGTAAATTAATTTAGGACAATTCAATTCTCTATCTTTATTTTAAAGTACAGTTTAACGCCAAGTCCACCTTAAAATGTCTGAGCATTTCTGAACAAAAACATAATTTTCAAATCGACATTTCACAAATAAACCACAGAGTTTAATTTAAACCTAAGCTGTTATTATAGTTTGATCTGTAGTGGCATATCAGAAAGTCTACAAGGCAACTTTGTTTGGGTGAGTGTCTCTTTGAAATCTGAAATGCCAACCAATTTTATGTTGACATTTCCTTCTTGAAATTGTCAGAAGACTGGTGGGTTTCATTTAGACTTTTTGTGGTGATTCATAGGTCAAAGGTCTCTGTGAATAAATTTTTACTTGCAAATAACTTGTGTTTCAGTTGACATGAGGAGGCTCTCCTCAAGGCAGATTGAGGCTGGAGCTGAATTATTTCTTGACTGGGAGATTCTCCAGATCCCGTCAATGATGCTGGGATGCCAGAGAATATAAGCCTCATCTTCATACAGAGTAACTCTCTTGACCATGCCAATGGTGTTGGAGGTGTTGGAAATTCCCATTTCATTACCAAAAAATGAGAAAGATTGGGAAATCTTTGAGAAATCCAATGCAAGCAATTTATGCAACTATAAGTGTACAGTGCAGTGCAATCATATATACCGTATTTTTCGGAGTATAAGACGCACCTTTTTCCTCCCTAAAAGTGGCTGAAAATTTGGGTGCGTCTTATACTTTGAATGTAGCTTTTTTTTCCAGCCCTAACTAGGTGCTAACAGATCTTCCCAGCTCTTACCGGCTTGCAGGCTCTTTCATTGTTACTCTCTCAGAAGAATGTTTTTCCAGCCCTAAGTCTTTGCAGGGTTTTTTTTCATTGCTCTACTTGTTCCAAATAAGTTTTTTTCTAGCCCTAACCAGGTGCTAACGATCTTCCCAGCTCTTACTGGCTTGCAGGCTATTTCATTGTTACTCTCTCAGAAGAAGGTTTTTTTTTAAGTCCTAACCGGGAGATAAAATAATGTGCTGAAGCTGCTCTGAATAAGTTTTTTTCTAGCCCTAACTAGGTGCTAACGATCTTCCCAGCTCTTACTGGCTTGCATGCTCTTTCATTGTTACTCTCTCAGAAGAAGGTTTTTTTAAGTCTTAACCAGGGGATAAAATAATGTGCTGAAGCTGACCAGACTAAGGATGCTAGCCAGATGAATACCTGGTAGGCAGATTGTTTTCCCCTATTTTCCTCCCCAAAAACTAAGGTGCGTCTTATACTCCGGTGCGTCTTATACTCCGAAAAATACGGTAGTCCAACGCAACTACAAGTATTACAGGAGATGAACTATACTTACAGTACAGTTGCAGAAATCATTTTCTTAATATGTCTTTTCTCGTAGGGAGATGCATTACTTCGTACCCGCTGGAACCGTTTTTGATCTTAGCCAGCTTGCAAGCCTGCAAATGAGCACATAAGGCCAGTTCCTTAATCAGGATCAATATGGAATCAATGCATATTAAGTGGCATCTTGTATTTGGGGGACAAATGGCGACCATTTGGGATTTGAAAACCCTGTTCTCACATGCTGTTTGTAGGCTGTTCACTTCACCCTCAAGATAAAACTCCAGGCTCAAGATATCTCTTCAGTTCTTTTAATATTTTTTACACTGTGAAATAAAACAAACAGCAAACACACAGAAGGGACTGGGTATTTTTGTAAAACATTTTTTTAACATCACCTTTTATCTTTTTGGGAATTTGGGAGGTATAGAGTAAAATAAATGCACAGAAAACAAAAATATATCACCAATCGATATATCAAAATGCTTTGGTAAACAATTATTATCACATCCAGTACTGAAAAGATCGGAAATATAATCCCAAGACATCCCAAAGGTGCTTTTTTTCAAGAGGCAACTGGACTTTCAGGTTTTTCTTTGAAGACGTTTCACTTCTCATTCAAAAAGCGAAAGGTGTAAAAAGCACCTTTGGGACAACCATGACCTGGATGACTGAGAATCTCCATAGACAATCCCAAGACATGTTTATTTGTTTTAAGCTCTGATCAGGATATAAACTTCTCTAGATTGCCACCACTTCATAATTCTCTCTTTTTTCCCACCTCTTCCATCTTTCAGTTTCAAAGTTATTACTGGGTATTGATGAATTAGAATTTAAGAATCACTGTAATAACTCCCATAGCTGCTATAATAACTATAATAACTCTCATTTAGGCTTGAACAAACTTTCCTAGCTCTTGTCCATTGTTCATTATCTCAGAAAATGGCATCAAGCCTCCCCCACCACCAAATTTAAGTATGTTGAGGTCTTAATGACACAGGATCAATCTCTCCTGTGATAATAACTTGGAATTTGGTCTCAATGAAATCAATGGAACATGCCGTGGTATAAACATATATGTATAAGTCACATGCATGTAGCTATCATTATAAAATTTTAATTATGATTGGATCATGTGCTTCTGATCCAAGCCATCACCCAAGTTCTAGACTGAAAAAGGTAGCAGACTGTAATAACTGATGCTTCTTTTCTGTGACAGGAAGTCCGAGCTGCTCGATGTGCTCCAGACGGAAAGTAAAACTTTAACAGATTTAACAGATTAACAGAGTTAGAAGGGACCTTGCAGGTCATCTAGTCCAACCCCCTGCCCAAGCAGGAGACCCTACATCTGCCTTTACCTAGGATCGAACTCCACAGAATCAGAGACTGAAAAGCATGTGAAGACTGCATACATGTACAGTAAATGGAATTGGTTTCCTGTGCCTTGACTCCATTTTTCATTCCTGGTGTAGTGGAAATATTTTTCCCTGTCAGTCTTACATTCCAAAATTCTTAAACTTCACAATGATTTCAATATAACGTTAATTTAATTATTATTTAGAGCAAAATATTGAATTTGTGTTATCAAGACAAGGTCAATCCCTTTTAACTGTTTTCTTTCATACACCTCCTGTACCACATCAAACATGAGGAAAAAGATCTCCCTTTCTATAATAGAGGATAAGGGGGAGACATAAATAAGAGATAAATGTGGATCATAATCCAATTCCAATAACATGATTCCAAGGAGAAAAAATCATTCTTTAAATTAAGGATGAAGGACAGGTTGTTGCTCCAAGAAGTTATATTACAGAAATATAAAGAATATTTTTTTAAAAAAAATTATAACTTCAGGTATGTCAGAAAACCACCATATGGGAAACAAGCAAAGCTTGTATGAGAGCAATTCTTATGAGATTTGCAACAATTCAGAAGAAAGAATACGGCAGATGGAAATCACAATTAGAAGAAAAAAAATAAAAGAACTAAAACAAATCCATAAAATTAATCCAAAGCGACAGGTATTGAAAGAACTGAATAAAGTTAAACAATTAGATTTATTATAAATGGAAGAACTCCAAAAGAGTTTAAGCTATTTCAAACAAAATCATTCTGAAGTTGCAAAGTAACCAGGAGAAATGTGGTATATCAAATTAGAAAAGATGGACAATAATAGCAATTAAGAAAGGAAAGAAATTATTATATATGAGATTGGCAATCATAGGAGAATTTATATAAGTTTTTTTAAAAAATATTCTAAGCGGAGCCTCAGTAAGGAGGTTTTAAACATATAGTTTGGTGACTCAGTGCGCAAAGCATTTAATGAACAATATAGACAAGCACTAAGCAAATTCAAGAGACCAAAAAAACCCCACCCCAATTTAAAAAAATGAAATTGACAAACACTAGGCTCAGATGGACCAACAGTCCAATACTATAAAAAGTTAGAGGAAGAACTGTTGGAACCATTGGTAAGGTGTGTGGGTTGTTTTTTTTTTGAACAGTCACTGCACAAAGCAGGCAGTAAGCGAAGACTATCTGAATCATGAAAAAGAATCAGAGTTAAATTTTTCATTATTGCTTACATCCCAGAATTTCCAATATTATTACAGCCAAGATATATATTCACATCCCCCACCCCCATTTTGCATTCAGAAGATGGCTGAGAAAATAGTTCAGGAAGGATTGTGGCTTTGACTTGGCTTGCCAAGCCTGGTCTCTGACAGATTCTGCTCTTTTTTCTTTCTCCTCTGTCTGGAAAAGTCAGCTTGTCCGAGCAGAGCAGGAACAAAGTGAGTTTTGGCTTAGTTATAATTTAATTGCCAGTATTAATGAACTAGACAAAGCCTTGATTTCTTGGCCTTCTGCATTTTCTTCCTTCAGTTCACAAATTAGTACTCACATGGCAGAAGAACTGAACTCTATATTTGTAGTCTCTATTACAGTCTAAGGAAATCATTCCCAACTTAATGCTGGGCATGTTGGACTGAAGCATATGCATTATTAACTTTGCTCTGTGAGCATCACGTTTTCCATTTGGAATCAGAAATGCTGTACAGTACATTTCTGAATCGCTGTTATTCCTTGCTTTGTAAATGTACAGTATTCTCTATACCAGTGCTCCCAAACCAGTGTGCCGTGGCACACTGGTGTGCCGTGAGGCCATGCCAAGTGTGCCACGGCAAAAGCTCGCGTCATTCAGGGGTGGCCAAACCATGGCGCATGCACCAAATGTGGCGCATTGGATGATTACAAATGGCGCAGTGCAATCATCCAATGGCTGACGCCTCTCCCGCCTGCGTGACTTGCTGTCTTTTAAAACTCAAGCCGCCTCGGCTTGAGTTTTAAAAGACAGCAAGACGCGGGCGGGAGAGGCAGGTCTGTTCATTAACCCTGCTGGCTGCTGCAGCAAGGCTTAATGAGCAGACCTGCTGCCCTGGACACAACAACGAGGAGGAGGTACCGGGGCATGTCCCAGGTAGGACACGCGTCTCGCGCTGGGGGTTGGCAGGACAGGTGAGGCAGGACTGGCGGGCAGGACGGGGCGTGCGTCCTACCTGGGACTTTTCCCGGTAGCTCCAGTTGCGTTCCTTGCTAATAGCGTCCAGAGCAGAGCAGCCCCTTCCAAAAGATAACGTCTCACGAGACGTTATCTTTTAGAAGGGGCTGCTCTGCTCTGGACGCTATTACAGTAGCAAGGAACACGACTGGAGCTACCGGGAAAAGTCCCAGGTAGGACACACGTCTCGCGCTGGGTGGCAGGGCAGGCGGGGCAGGACTGGCGGGCGGGACAGGGCACGCGTCCTACCTGGGACTTTTCCTGGTTGCTCCAGTCGCGGGCTGGCTTGATTTGAGGCTTGGCAGGGGGGGCGTGGTGGGGTGGGGCGCGAGTCCTCTTCCCTGTCGCTTCTGTTTGTGGAAGCCGAAGAGCCTTACCGGTAGTTTGGGAGAAAGAAAGAAAGTTTTTTGCTGCTTTCCTTCAGTGCACTCAAAAGCAGAAGCAGCAAAAAACTTTCTTTCTCCCAAACTACCGGTAAGGCTCTTCAGCTTCCACATACAGCCTGGAAAGCAGTCTCACGCGTCTCATGCTAGGGCTGGCTTGATTTGGGGCTTGGCAGGGCGCGAGTGAGGGAGGCGTCGGCAAGAGGTGGAGCCGAAAGGGAGGGCGACAGGCATGTCTGCTTCTTAAGCCAGCAAACTTCCTTGTCGCCAAGCTCCGCCTCTTGCCGACGCCTCCTCACTTGCTGGATTGACTCGCCTGCTCTGGGCTGCCTTGGGCGGCTTGAGTTATAAAAGACAGCAAAATGTGGGCGGGAGAGGCAGGTCTTGCTCATTAAGCCTCACTGGCCGCTGCAGTGAGGCTTAATGAGCAAGACCTATCTCTCCCGCCCATGTTTTGCTTTCTTTTAAAACTCAAGCCGAAGAAGCAGGTGGGGGAAGCGGCCCCCGGCCGCTTCCCCGCCCACCTTGACGCCGCCATTTGCGGTCTTTTGCCCTCTGCGCATGCACACAGTGTTCTGCGCATGCGCAGAGGGCAAAACTCAAATGGCGGCATCCAGGCGGGCCCGCCGACCCGGGACACCTGGGCCAATTGACGCATGGTATCATTAAGGTTGGCCCCCACTGGTACCTAATTATAAAATAAAATAATAAATCAAGTAATTCTGTTATGCCCAGTTTGACATTCCTATACTATTATACTCTTCAAAATGATATTTTGAAGATTATATTTGTTTTTTATCCAATTTTTGTATGTGGTGTGCCGTGGAATTTTGGGAGAGGCTATGGTGTGCCGAGGGTGACAAAAGGTTGGGGAGCACTGCTCTATACTAATGCTAACTTTGCTTTGCAAATTTGACTGTTAAAAAAACCCCAGTTCATTTGCAAGACACTACAAATATCTCACTTTCTCACTGTTGAATGGGAAAGAATGAATGTTCTGGGACACAAATGTTTGTCTTACTTTCTTTACACAAGGAGAATGAAAGAGAAGCAATGAATCTAATACAATGCACTTTTTAATGAAAAGGGTGATGTTAATTTGCTCTTATTTGACATCTCATTCAAATGCATTATTGCTACCGTTGGCATCTACCACCAGCGAGATTGGCCATAATGTATCCAAATTGTTCAGCACAATGTTGGAGATGTGGGTATAAGCAGGGTACCTATTATCATATGTGGTGGACCTGTCCAAAATCAAAGAAGTATTGGTGCAAAATAAAGAACTGGATGGAAGAAATAACAGGACAAAAATACAGTTTAAACCAGAATTATTCCTTCTTGGTATCCTAGAGGCAAAAATGGATAAGGAAATTCAATATATAATAATGCACATACTGACAGCCACTAGAATTATCTTAGCACAACCCTGGAAACAGGCCGACTGCCTGTCATGTGTAAAAAATATTAGTAAAATATTGAATGCGCCGAAATGGACAAATTGACAATGAAGCTAAATGAAAGAGATGAATCAGAATATTACAAAGTTTGGAATAGATGGTATATCTGGTTAGAAAATAGAAATAAAAACTAGATAATAACATATGAATGTAAGAGAATGTAAAAAAGGGGGATATGTATGTAAATAGTAATAATGTAAATAATAATGTAACAATATGTTGTAAGGAATATCCTTCTGGGTTCAGTTCCAAGTGGAGAAAAAGACACTGAATTCATGAAAGTTGCTTGGAAAGAAGGTTTAATGGTGGACAGGAGCACATGGCATAAGCCCCTGTACAGAAAAGGTAGATTACATGCTTCCAGATGTGGGTGAAGAGAAAAAAGGGCAGAAGAGATGCTGAGTTCCTTGCTTTATACTCTCTCTTGGGCCCCTCACTAACTGTTTCCTGTTCCTATATAGAATGTATTCCATTGGCTGTCAGACCCCCAGGGGCATGCTGGGGCAACTCTTGTGGGCTGTCCCAAGTCCTAGGCTTGACTGATGTAATCTTCCCAGGTCCCATATGGTATAATGAAAAGGCTTTGGGATTCCTATTATGGTTCTTTGTTATGCAGAAGACTGCTCCAGGCTAGGTGAGAGGAATGTGTGAGCTGGGCCCAGTCCTTAATGGCTCATTGGCAAAGGGTGGGGGCAGGGAGCTGCAGGAAGCTGCTTTGTATTTAAACATGTTTCTCCTTTCCTCATTCAGGGAAACATATTCTTTCCTTTTTCAATATTTCCTAGGATATTTCATTTTTTCTAGGAAGGGATGGCTGCTAACTTCCTACAAATGATTAGAATATATTAAAAAATTAGAATTTAGATAAGTAACTGTTATTAGTGATACCGGTACGAACTCGCTGTAGTGAGGAAAACTGTTTGTGTGTTTTATGTTTTTTTCTGTGTTTTGTATTGTTTTTAATCTTGAAAATGTCTAATAAAAATTATTTTAAAAAATACATTATTGCTGGACTTCCAGGGAATTGAATATGGCTCCATATTATGACTAGGACCGACGTTCATGGCAGAAAGAGGAGCTGGTGAATGAATTGGCTATCTGAACTCCTCTCTGGATTAAGGAGAGAACGTGGAATCACCCATAGCACTTCATACAGATGCTCCCAGGGACAAGACTGTAAAATGGCAACCTCTGGCAGCTTTTAGAGCTTTGGGAGCTAGGACAATCAGCTTTGTACAAGCCATGGTTCAGAGCCCTCTAAGAGACCCTGGATCTGTTCATTTCCTTTCTTAATCACTTTCACTGGAAATGGCTTGTAAATTGCTTTTTAGATATTAAGAACTTTCAGGACTACACATTTTATTACACTGGGTGATTTTCCTTCAACTCTCAGTGAAGGAAGTTTTGTGTAAGTTTAAGAACTTAAAGAAAAAAATTGTTATTTGGAAATAAGCAGCAAAAGGGAGATGTGAATGTTGATTTTGGAAAGTTTCAAAATGGACTAAAGGGCAAGATTGACTGGAAATAAGATTATGAAATAATTACAAGAACACTTCCTGTGGTTTGTTTAAAATCCTATTAAAAATATATGAAGATTTTGAATGTAAGTGTAATAAATCTTTCACTGGGAAAATGTTGTGGGTTAGAGAAAAACAGGGTAAGAGGAGACCTTGAAGGCTGGTTACTAAAGGCAAACAGAAAGAATCTAATATTATAATGAAAGGAGAAAACCACTGATACAGAATAGAGGAAAGTATTTTTAACTGTGGAAGAATTCAAGGATAATTGACAACAACTTTCTTTTCAGATTGTCCATTACCATAAAAATAGGTTGAAAAGAAGAAGATACAACTGAGAATCAGGCTGTTTGGATATGGATTTAAAACTGACAGGATACAAGAATAATACTTACAAAGATGTTAATACAGTACAGGATTTACAAGTGAAACCAGTTGATATTTTAATAGCTAAAAGGGGCACACAAATAATAAATCATAAGAGTGATTTCTTATTAACAACAACAACAACAACAACAACAACAACAACAACAACAACAACAACAGAGTTGTAAGGGACCTTGGAGGTCTTCTAGTCCAACCCCCTGCCCAGGCAGGAAACCCTACACAAATGGTTCAGACAAATGGTTATCCAACATCTTCTTAAAAACTTCCAGTGTTGGAGCATCCACAACTTCTGGAGGCAAGCTGTTCCACAGATTAATTGTTCTAACTGTCAGGCAATTTCTCCTTAGTTCTAAGTTATTTCTCTCCTTGTTTAGTTTCCACCCATTGCTTCTTGTTCTACCCTCAGGTGCTTTAGAGAACAGTTTGACTCCCTTTTCTTTGTGGCAACCCCTGAGATATTGGAACACTGCTTTATTTCAGAAGTCACTGATTTTAAGAGAAGTTAATCTCTGGAAAGTTTTCCATTCTCTTGGATGAAGGAGGGTTGGCAGGAATTGGAAATGTAGCTTATCTTCAATGTCACTACCATAGAATTTGCAGTCCTTTGATGGGACAAAAATGACAATAACGCCTGGATGATTGTGTGAATCAGCCTCTCACTTGTTTTTAGCAGCTTTTAAATCCCACTTTTGAAGTGAGTTACTGTGATCTACATGCCCTTGGTAATTGAGAAGGAAAAGCCAGGCAAGGTGAAGCAATGTAAGTATCATAAAAAAAATGATTAGAACTACAGTTTTCTTCCTGACAAAGAACGTAAGATAGAAGAAAACAGGGTTTTCATATATTATAGTCATGTCAAACTGCTGGAGGCAGAATTGGAATAATAAAACTGAGAGTATGGTTTGATTCAGCCAAATTCCCAACCCAATTACACTGATTTGGGAGATGTCTGAAACGAATTGAGGCTTTTTCAGAGCAGACCAAAGCAAATCTGAACCTCCTGAAAGTGTGTCAGGGATTTCAGCACAGAGATCCAGATCATGTGCTTTTAAAAATGGTTCACTTTTTCCAGCGCTTTTCATATAGAGAGAGCGAGGATAAAGGAGAAGGGTTTGGTGACTGTTAGGATTAGATTTTACCAATAACCAATGCATGAACCAAGGTTTTCTTATTACAAAACTTAGGAAAACAGATTTATAGTAATATTATGCTATAAGTTCAATGTCCTTTGCTAATCTTCTCTCTATTTTTTAGTGGTTTCCATAGAATCTGGAAGGTTTTAGTAGTGGATAGTCGCTTGGAAAAAGCTGTACAAATCATTCTGTCTCTGACACATGTTTGTTTCACGTTCATCATTCTTGCTTTCGTTTTTAATGTTTTAACATTTGCATTAACATTAATGAGTTGGGAACATCATCGCATATCTGTGAAATCATCATAATGAAGGCGCTTTCACCATCCATTGACCTTAACTTTTTAACTGTACAGAAGGTTGCTATTTTGGGCAGACCAATGCACAACAGTCTCTTACACTATTATTTGCAGATGATAAAATCTGTGTGTGCATCAGTAGTGGTTTCCTACCGGTGCGGTCCACTCTATAGCACCGGTAGCGGCCCGCTGGTGACGTCACAGTACCGGTACGGTCGGTTGCCGGTGCCTGGGTGTCGCCATTTTTTTTAAAAAAATATTTTTTTTATTTTTAAAAAATTTTCTTCTGCACATGCCCAGAAGCCGAGCTTCCGGCACTGCGCATGCGCTGCCTTCCTACCCCACAGTGAGTCCAAGCAGGGAAGGATGGCTGAGGGAGTGCGTGAGACACTGAAAGAACGGGCGGCAGGACCTATCTCAGTTCCCCTCCATTCAGCAGTCTGAGAAGCCACGAACGTGCGGTGATGATCCCAGGCATTTTCGCACGTTTGAGGCTTCTCGAGCTGCTGAGGGGAGGGGGAACGGGTGGCAGGAGCCTAGGATCATCGAATGGGGAGAAGCATTCAGGGCGGACAGAGCCTCCTAGAAGAACCGCTGCTGCGGTCTTGCTGCCCCCGCTGCGGGGGGCTGCATTGCGGGTGGGCAATGCCCTCCGCTTCTCCAGCTGCTGCCAAGCTCCCGAGGCCCATGCCCACCCTGTCACATGGCTGGCAAGCCACACCCACAAAATAAGCCACGCCCACAGAGTGATAGTAAAAAAAATTAGGAACCCGCCCCTGGTGTGCATGTGTGTGTTGGTAGTGGTAGTGGTGATGGGAATTTACCATGCATTCTCTCTCAGCTCAATGCACCTCACAGGGGTGTTGTGGTGGGAAAAATAAGAGGAAAATGTGTTGGATATGTTCGTCGCCTTGAATTATTTGTAATAATAATAATAATAATAATAATAATAATAATAATAATAATAATAATAATAATAATAATAATAATAATAATAATAATAATAATAATGGTGGAATACAAATGGCAAACAAATGCAAAAGAAAAAAAAACACCTTTTTGAGAAATATCAGGGTTGTTCTGCTGAATTCATTCATTCATTAGTTAGTTCAGATTAGTAAATGAATGCAACACAAGCCCTAAAAAAGCAGGGCTCTGGGGTAGACTAAGCCCATATCTTCTTCCAATAATAATAATAATAATAATAATAATAATAATAATAATAATAATAATAATAATAATAATAATAATAATAATAATAATAATAATAATAATAATAATAATAATAATAATAATAATAACAACAACAACAACAACAACAACAGCAACAACAACAACAACAACAGCAACAACAACAATAACAATAATTTATTGTCATACACAGTACACCCATACAACGAAATTCACATAACGCTTCAAGACCAGTCCCAACACACATAGCAATCCCCGCCTGCCACGAATTCCCCACCCTGAACCACTCAAACATCCATACAACAGACCAAGTAATACTATCCAACAGCTCACTGATGGTGATCCTTCAATTCATTATTAAGTGCAATTATAGCTCTAGGATAAAAACTATTCAGAAAGCGTGTGGTCCGAGTTTTAATTGTTCTGTATCTTCTGCCAGAAGGCAACAGTTCAAAAAGATTGTAAGCAGGATGAGAAGAGTCTCTGAGAATATTGTGCAACTTCCTAGAACAGCGCGATGTAGAGATATCGTCCAGGGCTGGTAGCTGGAGCCCAATGATATTCTGGACAGTTGTAATTATTCTCTGTAGAGCTTTTTTGTCTGCTGCAGAGCTGCTTCCATGCCGTGCTAGAATACCATATGTCAGGACACTCTCAATGGTGCTGCGATAGTAGGACAACAGTAGATGCTGAGATAGATTTATCTTCCTGAGCATTCTCAGGAAGTACAGCCTCTTCTGAGCCTTCTTCACGAGCATGTTTACATTCATAGTCCATGAGAGGTCCTCTGAGATATAAATACCCAGAAATTACATATTACACTAATATGAAAATTAGACACATTTTTCCATTAAGAGTCTTCATGCTATTTATGGCGAGACACCAGAAAAAAAAGCTGGTTCTAGAAAATTTTAGGCACACTCTAGTAAAGACATGAAAAGCTTAGACTGAAACAGCACAATGGAAGCAATGCAACTAGAGAAGTCCCATTACAGTATATGATACCTGTGTGTATAAATAACTTCCAGATAGAGTCTATAAAATTTCACTGTTGTGCTGTTATAGAATTTATAATGAGCTGCCCAGAGTCACACATATGAGATGGGTGGTCATATGAATCCTCTAAATCAGTTGTGAAGCCAATGCTGATTGCTTCTTGCTTTGTGAGGTTTAGAGAGCCAAGACAGAATTTAACTAACACAAGAACTTAGCACTTCTTTGTAATCATCTATACCAGGGGTGTCAAACTCAAGGCCTGGGGCCCAGATCTGGCCCATGGGGTGCTTAGATCTGGCCCATGGGGCCGCTCTGGAAACAGCAAAGGACTGGCCCATGGTGCCTCTGCCAGTGAAAAAGGAGCTCAGGAGGGCAGCGGGCGGCTGTCTCAAGCTTCGTTTTCGCTGGCAGAGGGGAGCAGGAAGCTGTTGCAGGCAAAAACAGAGCTCGGGAGCCTGTTGTTGTTGGCAGAGCACTGGGGCCACCACAGGTACCCCTGACATGAGTGATGTTGAGCTGGCAACGCCTCCTGGTGATGCCCCTCCTTTCCGACATCAAACACAACCCTGATGCGGCCCTCAATGAAATCGAGTTTGATATCCCTGAACCTATACCAATGGTCTTTACCTAGGCAGAGGGTGTTTGAAAACTGATAATCTAAAAGGAGACATGATTAATGTCACCCGCACCTCCCGTGCATGCAATATTTGTACCTGAAAAGGGAACATGATGCAAAAATGTTCAGTTACTTAGATAGCAATGTTCAATGTCTGTGTGAGAAGGGGAAATTGTCATTTGACCAGGGACATTATGCAAAATAAGAAACACTGTGTTGATGTGGATACAATTGTACCTACTGTCCCTGTCCTAATGTTCCCTTTTATTAGTACCCATCTTATGTATATAAACAATGTTATATCTATGTCTATCACCAATACGTACTTGACAAAAACAAATAAATAAAATAAATAAAAATAAATTGACTCATTGCATCAATTTATTTGTGATTCTCTAATAATATGTGGGGACGAACCTAGGACACAATAGGGAAAACCACAGATGGGATAACATCAAGCAAAAGATGTCATCACCCATCTAAGGAGGGTAAGCGTGGGAAATCTATTAGAAGGGACCCTCCCTAGTTTTCCAGAGGGGAAAAGAGAGAGAGAGAAGGGGACAATGCTTTCAGACTGTTAATACCGGTATAACCTTACAATAAAGAAGGAGCTGGCCTTCATTGTGGCCCTTTTTGTCTAGACCAGGGCTGTCAAACTCCCAGTCCGCAGACCGGATGTGTCACATACTGGCCACACCCACTCCTGGTTTAGCGAAGGGGGGAAAGTCCCGATATGTCACGTGACGCCACCGTGATGACGTGAGTTTGACACCCCTGGTCTAGACTATCTCAAAGAGCTAACGGATTCATAGGCCATAGCGATTGTTTGATTGTCTGTTGCTTCAAAGTTACACTTTCCAATTTAAAAGGGGGTAAAGAATCCTGAACAACATGGCTTTTTAAGCACTTTATGCAACATCTTGGGTGCCTTACCAGCTAAATGGATCATCTAAGATCAGAACAAAAATCAACCAAAAGTATAAACAAATAGCTGCCCTATGGGCAGAAATGGTTTTTAGATCATAGGGTCAATAAAAGAAAGCACAGAATGAAGCAAGCGCCCCTTGATGATCTGGATTGTAGTTGTTTTTTAACTGGCAAAGTGCCCTACTTATTTTTGTTTATCTGTCTCAAAGCACCATTTTAAAAAAGCATGTTATTGATAGAGGAAATTATCTGCAGCTGAATTGAGGATATCAGAACCACATGGATTGTTACTAAAGTGTTGGGGGGAAGGTAGGCATGGGAGGATATCTATATTTATGGTTTCTTTGTTAAAATAAAAGCAAAAGAAATTCAAATCATTTTATTCCAGCTAACAAAGGTAATAGGAGAGACATTTCCAATCATACTGAAAAACAATATGGATAAAAGATTTTTGTAAAAATGCAGGAAGTCAATCTCTGGAGCGTCTAATTATTTGCCCTACCTCCTGGTGCCCATCTTACCATTCCTTTTGTTACTCAGCTGCAAATTGAATGATAGTAAATTCTACGCATTCCCTGCCTGGAATGTACCTCTCAGTTTTTATTGCCAGTGCAACAAAGGGGCTTGTTTATTTGAAGAGCTGCCCTGAGAAGGTAACTTGCTCTAGTTGGATTTCATTTTTTATGTGTGAAAGGGGATAATCCTAGAGGCTTAAATGAATTAAGCATTCTCTTTGGTTGACCAGGAGGTTTTAGCAAGCCAATTTCACCTTGACCAAAGGTGACCTTCACAATTGTCTCAGATGGGTAAATATTTGCATTCACCCTTGCTGAATCACAGCCATTTTTCTTCCCAGCAATAGCTCTCTAACGTTAGTGTCGTAATGTCCAGTTCAGTAGCAAAATGCCCATAAAGCTCTTTTGGGATCCCTATAAAGATCAAGTTTTTGAACTGTACATTTGTACATGTTTTCTATACATCTGTACATCAAAAACTGTTACTAAGATACACCTTGGTGTGTAACAGAGAAACACATAAATTCAGAGGAAACAGACAAATTATTCCATTTGGCGACTCTACTTTAGGGTTTGCTAGAGATTTATGCATCCTTTCATATTTTGTGTTGTGATTGTCCAGTTCTACTCCAAAACTTTTATGCAAGGAGATTCCAGTTTTAACTGGAATTTTTACATGATATGTGTTTATGTGTTTGTATGTGTTATAACAGAATAACAGAGTTGGAAAGGACCTTGGAGTTCTCCCAGTCCAATCTTCTGCTCAAGCAGGATATCCTACACTACAGGTGTCAAACTTGATCGTGTCACATGATGTCATGTGATGTATTGTGACATTTTTGCCTTTGTGGAGCCGGGATGGGTGTGGCCTGCACGTGATGCATCTGGCTCGTAAGCCTCCAGTTTGACACCCCTTTCAGACAAATGGCTGTCCAATCTCCTCTTAAAAAAAACAGTGATGGATCAGCCATGATTTTTGAAAGTAAGTGATTCCATTGATTTTACTATCAGGAAATTTCTCCTTAATTCTAGGTTGGTTTTCTCCTTGATTCCTCCTTGGTGGTTTCCATCCATTGCTTCTTATCCTGCCTTCATATAAATATATGTATATATACACACATGCACAAGAAACTCAAAATTTTGTCTGACATCATATTTCATGTTTTACATCACCTTTTTTTCACAGGAAAGGAAAAACCGAGAATTTCAATTTTACCAATCAAGAGCTCATGATTTTTCTAATGACTGAAAACCATGGTCTTTAAAATTAATCAATTTTAATAAATTGTGCTCTGGTCATTTCATATGATTCTGTAACATTCAGATATTTAGATTTGCAACAGAGATTAATGAGGGGCCACTGAAACTTTTTTTAAAACTGTAATGCCTTATAGAAGCTGGTGCAACAATGAGATTTGTGACATAACTTAGCCTTGGTGAGAATTCTTAGGTTTGTGTGTGATGACATTCACTTCAATTACAAACCCAGTTGTTCTAATATCATATAGAACATCTCCATGGATACAGTTGCCTAGAAGAAGTTACATCTCGCTTAGCATGAATGACCAAGTTAAGCCTGATGAGTAACAAATGTGCTAACATGCTAACATGTTTGTTTTGAACAAGTGGCAGATATCATTTTAGTTATGCTTGATCAGATGTTAATTTCTGATACAAAGCTGAGTTTGCCTAAAGGCCAGCTACTGATCGGTACTCAAAGGAAATATCACAGTTTCCAAAAGTTGCTCATATGTTACAATGGGGATTTTCCTATGAGGTAAATATCCTTGCGCACTCCCCCATAAAAAAATTGATGTCCACATTTTAATGTCCGCATTAAAATAAACCTTTCCTTGTTTCACAAGGTTTTATTTAACTCTTCCTGTAACACAACTGGCAACATAATCTCAGCATTCTAAAAAGATCTTCACACTGATTCAAGGAGCATGTTTCGCGCATTACATTGTACATTAGGGCATGGGGGGGGGATAGGAAGTTTAGAGTTTAATGTTGTAAACCACCCAAGTTATCGTGTGTGAATTGGCAACTATATAAATTTGCTTAATAAATAAGTAACCGAGTGACATGTACGGTACCTAAATTTGATAGATGATAGATAGATGATAGATAGATAGATAGATAGATAGATAGATAGATAGATAGATAGATAGATAGATAGATAGATAGAAGAAAGGAAGGAAGGAAGGAAAGAAGGAAAGAAGGAAAGAAAGAAAGAAAGAAAGAAAGAAAGAAAGAAAGAAAGAAAGAAAGAAAGAAAGAAAGAAAGAAAGAAAGAAAGAAAGAAAGAAAGGTAGATCATGGCTATGTGTGCAGTTTTTTTTCTTAAACTCTTCTGAGGACTATGTTTTTCCCCATGTACACTGCATTTCATGCTGCTACTATTTTGCAGAAATTCAACATGACAGAACCGGAGGTATCACAATCTGGAACTCTTAAATTCAGCAAATGGGTGAGAATAATGGAATGTGCATGTTCTTTATTTAACTATTTCGCCATCTTTCCCTCTGCACCGCTAGGCACGCTGTTCAGGATACAGTAGAGACAACTAACATCTGGACTGCATATCTATTAGGGCCATATGCTTTCCTTAGCTACTGCATCATGCTGTTGATTGGGGAAATACAAACCGAATGGGAATTTTTAGGTATTTCAAATGGTCAGAAACAAAGTCACAGAATTCCATACTCCCCCACCCCCCAACATCCAAGACTAGATTGTACCGGTTTCAGATTCAAGACTGCTTATTGCTGAAAATAACTTGTTTCTTATTTTAAAATTCAAATCATCATCATCCCAGCTCCAAACAAACGGATCCCAATGAGATTCTCTTTTGGGATCATCGTGCGCTAAATATTTTAATTTTTGTAAATTAAATCCAGGCAAGTTTCTGTGATGGACCAACTTATGAACTGTGCTCTCAGTAATACTGTAATAAATTCTAGTTTTGGCCCAGGAGAATTCTATTGGTTTACAGCTGGGAGGTCTAAAGGTGCCCTCGGATGGATTTGTATGGGAACATGCAGCTTATACAAACACTGGAATGCCAGCAAAGGAGCTTAACTGTTGACTGAATGCAGTTCCAACTCCTTTACTACTATGAAATGAAATCATAACAAAGAATACCGATTCTGTATATATTCTGGCTTCGCAAGCATGGAAGAAAGAAAAGAACATGTTCTTCTTTTTATAAAATTTAAAATAAATAAAGTACTTTGACTTCATAAGAGGTATCTCCAAACTAAAATTGCAGAGATTTCTAATGTAACCTGAGAAGTTATCCTATATCCCCTAACATGCAGGAGCTGCATCCATACACATATACCCCTACAAGCAGGGAGCATTGGATAATAGGTTATTTTTATTTGACCAACTTTTATTCACACAAATGATCTCTACATGAACCTGGAAGTCTTATATCTCGTGGTAATCATACTGAAATAACGAGTGCCCTCTAGGGATGGTGCGCTCGCCAAAACTAATTCTCCTGCAGCAGGGATAGGGTGCATAATTCACAGCCTCCACTTATGTTTTTCTCACAATATTCTTCGGTTTAGAAATCCTATCCAGAAAATGTGTGCATTTGGAAAAATTGCATTAAAAAAAACGTAGACATCTGGGAAAGCTAAATCCAGAAAAAGATATGGTAAGGATTGCTGATATACAAAAGTATATGTAAGAATATAGAATCATGCAGATGTCTTAATGAAGGAAATGTATGAATCTTTCCATGTTATTCCTATGTTCACTGGCACTTCTGTTTCTTTAGTAGAATAACACACACATACCCTGCTGCACTCATTCAGAACTTTCCACCACCAGGAACTCTTGATATGAATCTGTTGGCTGAGAAACATCGACTTGCCTGCCACAGCCACAGAATCCTTGCACATCACAGATAGCTCACCTTGTGGGATTGTCCATACTCATCTCACCAGGCATGGTAGTTAGGTCTGCTGACCTTTTCAGTTGCTGTCTACAGAAAGCAACCGGAGTATGAAAAAATGTTGCATTATCAAGTCTTCCCTGTGTGTTTGTCGAACCTTTAAATGTTGTAATAGCTTATGAATAAAATAATTTCTCTTCCTTATTGATGTTGTTTATTATTTATTTAGCATATGGCATATTATACACAGACTAGCAATATATATCAACATTTCATCTAGATTAGTAGAACCAATAAAATACAAATGTTAAAAAGATGTATGTTCAAATGCCAATGTCTAGGCCATCTAACCATTGAAGAGCATCATCGTTAATATATTGATGTTGTATTGACTTAAGTTAAGATGAGTGAGATATTATGGTGGGGATGGGAAAGTGATGGAAGGGAAGTTAGTCATGAAGAAGAGATAGAAGACAAGTCCAACTAATTGCTGATTTTACAAAAGGCAATTCAGTCCAGGTGGCAAGAAAATGGAAGGAAGCATTTCAAACCATTTTAGGAGACTCCATCTTAATTAACCCACTATAGATAAGGATGAGACATTCATCTTGCAGTTTCCAGAACTGCCGTTAAAGGGACCTCACTGAAATCTGTCCAGTTTTTGCTTCTCTGATTTTGACCAGCTGTGTGAGATTTGACATCAGGACACTAAGTCTAGAATCCCAAGGGTGCACACAATTCTTAAAAAGTTTTCAGCAAGGCCTCAAGAACTGTGCATTCTCTAAAGTTGCCTTCATATTGTAATTTCTAATATATTGATATCATCGAAAGTGTAAACTATTGAATATGTGCAACTAAGGGCACAAATGGCATTTAATTAATTTCATCTTAATCATTTAAAATAAAGGGCAAGCATGGCTTTCAGCCCCCAAAACATTGTGCAGAGTGTAATAACAATATTTCAACTTCCCAGGAACATTTAAGTTGTGGAAGACAAGCTATTGTGGAAGACAAGCTATTGAAGACAAGCGATCTTCCCTTACAGATTATATTGATGGAGGAACCTACCAAATGTCTACTCTAGTTCTCATAATAGCTTAGCATAGGACACCTAAGAAGCTGCCATTTTAATTTCACACAATGAGGGATATTATGGGAATCTAATACCTCTTCCCCATTGAGTGCACAATACAGACATTATCTTCTCAATACAGACATTATTGTTAAGGAATAAAAGTCATACTATGTAACCAATTTGTATACTAATGACTACTTTGATATACTAATTACTAGTATATGTAATTACTATTCATATATTAATAGGCCCGGGCCCTTCATCACAGGAGGTAAGAAGTACTTTATTTTATTTTGAAAAGAAAAGCAATATTATTTTTCTCACTACTTAGTTACCTCACTAAATTAACCTCACACTGAAGTGCCAAAAGAATTGGAAGACTTTGCATATAATATCCAGAAATAGAGCAGACCTGATTTAAATAGTTTCCCCTCCAGGACTCCTAAAATTTATTTAATCAGAAGGATTTTCACTTCTCCTCATCAGGAGAGTTGGATATAAACACTACTGCAGTGATGAAAAGTCAGTAATTCACTTCCCCTAGTCAGTTCTCCATTCTGTACATTCACTTATTAAATTAAATTCCATCTGTTGCCTGCTATTCATTCAGTTGTTCACTCACACATTCTCCCTTTCCCTTTCCTTTCTCCCTTTCATTCCTTTACATTTACATTTTACATTGATTTCAAACAATTAGTTTATTATATTTCACGTTAAAAAGGATATGAAATCTGTATTGGTGAAAATGATAAAATAAACTAAATAGAAAAACATCAAATGGGAAATTAGAATGGGCAATATAATTTAGAATATTATAAGCTATAGAAGTGGCCAATCCCTTGATTTATATTTAATGATAGTTTCTATGAATATTAAAATTGCAGAAAGAGTATTTTTTCAAGAATACAGAATGAAATGAAAAGACAGAAGCAACCTTAGGTTAATGTTCTTTTCTATAAAGTAATACAGACGATTAACTCTCAAGCACAGTTGTCTTCTTTGGGAGATGGATAAAAGATTATAAAATGACAGATGGCTTGATGCAAAGTTAAAATTATTGTGTGATGATGAAGATCACCATCATAATAATAGAATAGTGATCATTTCTGTCCCAAAAGACTGTTATTAGAAAAAAAAACTTCAATAGTGTGAATAGAAAATGCACATTCCTATAAATATTTGCAAAACCCTTCTTCTTGTATATGGCCTGTTTCTTATAGGAGGTCAGATTTTTAAAACCAGGACTTAATGCTGCTAGAAGAGAGCTTTGGTGAAAGAAACTAGTGAGTACCTTTCTAATTTTATTTACTATAAAGGCAATGACTCTACTGGAGCTCTGTAAGGGTGCGGAATGGGGGTTGGTTTTTTTTTTTTTTTGGTCTTCTTTTCAATAGAACAGTAGTGGCCATGTTTCACATTCGGAAAACATATTGTTCTACAAAGGCCTGTAGTAGTAGGTAGAGCTGAGGTAGTGCAGTGGTTAGAGTGCAGTGCTACAGGCTACTTCAGCTGACTGCTAGCTGCAGTTCGGCAGTTCAAATCTCACCGGCTCAAGGTTGACTCAGCCTTCCATCCTTCCGAGGTGGTTAAAATGAGGACCCAGATTGTTGGGGGCAATATGCTGACTCTGTAAACTGCTTAGAGAGGGCTGTGAAGCAGTATATAAGTCTAAGTGCTATTGCTATTGCTATAGGTGGGACCAATCATCAAACACACACTTGGATATTCTTGGATGTACTGCAATGTAAACTGTAAGACAAGCCAGCATCATCCCACCCCCTCTTCCAGTCCTCTTCCCAAGCTACAATATACCAGCTGAGGTTATTGTTGTCAGCATCCCACCTCCCCAAAATTAGAGGCTACATTTTTAACCGTGCCAATGGGACCTGTTTATATGCTGAATCATTCAAATAATGGTGTTCTTTGAGGTATGTCACATTTCTTTTTTTTTCCCCAAGAAGGATAAGGAATCTTTCAAGAGTCAAGAAAATATCATACTATTGTGTTACCTACCCCATAGAGTAGTGTTTCTCAACTTTGGCAACTTTAAGATGTGCGGACTTCAACTCCTAGAATTCTCCAGTCAGAATTCTGTGAATTGAAGGCCACACATCTTAAGGTTGCTAAGGTTGCTAAGTTACTACCATAGAGAAACAGGCAAACACATCTATACTCATATATGCCCCCTCCCTCCCTTCATTCCTATTTTTACACCATCCATCTCAACAGAGTTTACAAAGTATGTGTGGGGTGTCTGCAGTGTTGGCAGGGAAGAGGGAAATGACAAAATCTACAATTTTTGTTCCTTTTCTATTATCATGTAAGGAGTAGATTTTTGCATCATAACATTACAATGCATCTTTCACTATTTTGGCAAAAACTCCAGGTATGCATAGCCTTTACTGGAAATCAAAAGGATAAAACAAGGATATATTTTTCTCCTTTTGCATTCAACCTGTACAGAAGCAACAGTATCTAGAAGTGATTTAACAAACAGCACTTGTCTGTAGGATAGCTGGCTGTTTTCTACATTTAAAAAAAAGTTTAATTTTTAGATTTTTTTAAAAAATAAAATACTTTTTTTTAAAAAAAATATCCTGTGGCTTTCCAACTGTAAGTGACAAACACAATCACAGGATTATGAGCCAATGAAACAGTCAACAGTTACAATGTACAATAGTAAACAATAATTTCAAAATAAATTGAATGAGTTAGTAAAAGCCAAACAAATCACTTGCGACCACTTCAGTCTCACAGCAGTTTGATACAAATAAGCATTTATTGAGCTACACTTCAAATACATTTATTGGTTTAAGTCTGGATGGCTGGATACATATTATTACTAGTATGCACCATTACATTGTTTGATCAATGTTGGTCAGTGAAGCATCCCACATCATCTGTGCTGTACAAACTCAACTCTCCAACCTTATAGCCCACAAGTCTGCTGCTGCTGCTGCTGCTGCTGCAGGGTGGCACTGAGTTTTCTGTTGATTGGGAGATTTGTAGAGGTGGGTATGTACAGCAGTCATTTAACATACCAGGGTTGGAAGTGGAGGGTTAAGCAATGAGATATCCCTGGATCGGCAAGGTACATCCCAAGAACCAAGATAGATTTTTGGCTTTCCTTGCTCAGGTAAACAGTAATTTTGCTTCTTAAAAAACCAACAACTGTTCAGAGGCTCATTGAGATCCTTCAGATATGGAACTAGATGAGAATATTTGATACTCTTTCATTCTCTTCCAGCCTTCTTCACAACCTGTGAGTTGTTTAAAACAGAATTCCGATGCGACACGCACACTTCCGAACCGGTAGGGAAGGTAAGAGAAACCCACCACTGGTTTCACTTTGAAACCGTTCTTATATTGAGAAAGTTTTTTCTACGCTGATTTGGAATATGACTCCCCCTAACTTATTCTTGATCTTCTTCCATATGACATACTTTCAGATATTTGAAGGATACTATAATTTTTTTCTCTTGCAGTGTCTGCTTTGGACTTAATTTTTCATCTGCTTATCATTTTTGTTGCCCTTCTCTGAAACTGTTCAGTTTTCCCTCGCCTCTTTAAAATATAGGGCCCATAACTGGCTATAGTGCTTGAGATAGGTTCTAACTGAAGCAGATTAGAATGGAATGATTACTTCCTACCATTTGGAATGGAATGGAATGGAATAGATTAGACCGAGTTGGAAGGGACTTTGGAGGTCTTCAAGTCCAACCCCCTACCTAGGCAGGAAACCCTATACCAGTGATGGCGAACCTATGGCACGCGTGCCACAGGTGGCACGCGGAGCCATATCTGCCGGCACATGAGCTGTTGCCCTAGCTCAACTCCAGCATGCATGGAGGTTTCCAGAGGGCCTACAGGGGGTTTTTCGCCCTTCCCAGGCTCCAGGGAAGCCTCTGGAGCCTGGGGAGGGCGAAAAAAGGGCCTACCAGGCCCACCGGAAGTCGGGAAATGGGCCATTTCCAGCCTCCAGAGGGCCTCTGCGGGGGCGGGAAAGGCCGTTTTTGCCCTCCCCAGGCATTGAATTATGGGTGTGGGCACTCACACGTGCGTGAAAGCGCGCGCGCGTTTTCGGCACCCAAGGGAAAAAAGGTTCGCCATCACTGCCCTGTACCATTTCAGACAAATGGTTATCCAATCTTCTTAAAAACTTCCGGTGTTGGAGCATTCACAACTTCTGGAGGCAAGTTGTTCCACTGATTAATTGTTCTGTCAGGAAATTGCTCCTTCTAAGTTCTAAGTTGCTTCTCTCTTTGATTAGTTTCCAATCATTGCTTCTTGTCCTGCCCTCAGGTACTTTGGAGAATAGCTTGACTCCCTCTTCTTTGTGGCAACCCCTGAGATATTGGGGACACTGCCCCCTAGTCCCTCTTTTCATTAAACTAGACATACCCAGTTCCAGCATTTGGAACAGATATTTATGTTTGATACAACCTAAAATTAAAATTAATCAATATAGATACAAGCTTAATAAGGCTGCACTTAGTTTTTGTTTTATGAAGGAATGTTGTCCATGGAGTCCTATCACCTACCCAGCTGGACGGATGCACTTCTATTAGGGCTCTGCAAGTATTTTGAAAGAAAAGTGGGGAACCCCCCCCCACTTGAATCAATAAAGCAGCTGCAACAAGTATTTTCTGTGGTCTCACTTGTGTCTGCCCACACAACCATTTTGCTTCAGATATGCATGCCACCACAGATGGTTTGCTACGTTCACACGTGCAGCTACTGGTCAGAGCAGTTTCTGAAGCATTCATATGCACCTGAAAAAATAGGTGGCTGTTTTCATTGTTTGAGCAGAGTGTTTTCTATGAAGCACTATTTTCAAAACGTTTGCCCAATTCTGGCGTTTCCAATGGAAAATGATTGTTCAATCAATCAAACGTTAAACCTTTAGGAAAGCAATGCACTCTAAACAGAAACAAAACCAAAATCGCAAAGATATCTCTGCATACTGTTATACACCATGGGACAAAAGATTTGCAGACATCTTGTCCGGCCTGAGAACAGAAATCTGCCTGCCATGTCCTGTGATTAAGAATCAATGGACAAAGTCAAAATGAAGGAAAACAGATCTATACATAGGCGACTTTATTTAGTCCCTGAGCTCTGCCAGATGCCAACAAATCCATTACTGAGAATGCATTTTGCACCAGAAGAGTCTCACAGCTATAGTTACAGGTTTAATAGAAGGAACTCTGCTTGACGAGAAGGAAAATTCCACCCCCTGGGTACGATTTCCAGGGAAGGCGGGCTGTCCCCAAGTGTAAAGTAAATTGCTGAGAACAAGGAACCCAAATTACTAAAATTGCACATTTCCCCACTCCCCCCTTACTTTTTATGCTGGGCAATCAGATGGCTAACTCAATCCCTTCCTTTCTCCTGAGTCTAAATATTTACCTTTAGCCAACTGGGAGGCCCTTCTTATTTCCCATTCCCCACCAAGCTCTGCGAGACATTTTTTTCTCATTTTGAGATGATCCCATTTTATATTGGGGAGGTGTGATAGGCCTAAATGGGAAATCCAGTGGGATCTATTGAAAGAAGCCAGGGGTGGGTTCTACTTACCTTCCCTACAGAAGTGCGCGTTTTGCACACACATGCTCGCTTCGCTCGCGCACCACCGTCACGTCACGCAAAGAACCCACTGCGCATGCGCAGAGGATTCTTTGCCAGCCGGGGAACCAGAGAACCGGTTCGGGGGCATGGACAGCCGGCCATCGCTGCTGGTTAGGCGAGCGGGTGCAAATTTCTACCACCGGTACGGGCGAACCGGTCCGAACCGGCAGCAACCCATCACTGAATGAAGCCCACAACACTCCCTAAGAAAAGCAACCCCTCCATTGGTATCTCTGTGGATATTAGCAGCTCTATAGTCACAAACCTGCTTTGTTTTTTTGTAATTTTAGTCCATTGCCAGCACTTGCATTTGCTTTTTTAAAAGTGAGGTAGGGTGCTTGTGGATAAAATAAAGGGAAGGAGGTGATAAAAATGGAGAAAATCAGAAAAAAGAAGGAAGGAAGGAAGGAAGGAAGGAAGGAAGGAAGGAAGGAAGGAAGGAAGGAAGGAAGGAAGGTTGGTTGGTTGCAGGGGCAAGGCTGCCTTCCAACATACACACTACATATTCAGGATCACACTAGATACATATAAATGCCACAAACTACTTACCTTACATTTTTTAATTACAGGATAAGCACCACTCAGGATGTCACACAAGTTAAGGTGTGTTAAATTTTACTTTTGCATATAGCATAGAATTGAAGCAAACAAACACACTTAATTTTATATCCCATAAGGCAAGAGAGTTGGTGGCACGCTATTTATATAACTATAACAACATACCAACCTAGAATTGGAGAAGCATCCATATATAAATATGGGTAAATACTTTAAATACATGGAAAGAAGTTTCTCCTTCATTAAGGCCTATCACTGCCATGCTTTCATTTATTGTCCTCTTTTTAAATGTTATCATATTGGATTTTTAAAAATTGTGTTGGTTTTGCATTTTTAATATTGACTATATGGTAGAATTTTAAAAATTTATATCACAGTGTTACAGTATCATACAAAAGAAGATAATTATTAAAATATCACTTGAATAAGGAGTCTTTCAGGGTGAAATTCAGCAGGTTCTGACAGGTTCTGGAGAACCAGTAGTGGAAATTTTGAGTAGTTCGGAGAACCGGCAAATGCCACCTCTGGCTGGCCCCAGAGTGGGGTGGGAATTGAGTTTTTGTAATATCCTTCCCCCAGGAGTGGGGAGGGAATGGGGATTTTGCAGTATCCTTCCCCTGCCACGCCCACCAAGCCACGCTCACAGAACCGGTAGGGAAAATTTTTGAATTTCACCCCTGGAGTCTTTGTTTTAAGACATAGGGATCACAGTTTCAAGTCATGGTTGCTTTAAAAAGGACACAATGACTTTAAAATTATATAGGATTTCCAAATGCAGATATTGAAGGTAACCTTAAATTTTAAAATCTTAAAATACTTTAGAAAAGAATTAGTAAATTAGTAAATAAATATGAGTATTCTGATCTCTCTCTCTCTCTCTCTCTCTCTCTCTCTCTCTCTCTCTCTCTCTCTCTCTCTCTCTCTCTCATCAACTATTTCTCCATGTATTGTTAAGCTATAATCATTATTGCCTAAATATGTTTTTACTGATTAACTTGCTATATTAGTGGTGTATAAATAAGATGCTTATTTATACACCACTAACTGCTAACCGATCTTATATTAGAAGGAAGGGATGGACAAACAACTACAATAAGGCTGACTAAGATGGCCATTTCTACTATGAGGCCACATTCTTAATGCTCTAGAAATCTAAAGATTTCTAAAAGTTTATTATTATTATTATTAATCTTTCATGAATAAATCTTGGCTTAGTTTATTGTTTTTGCCTTAGGATGGTCACAAGTTAAAAGAAAAGTGTCATCCTTAGTCATTTAGAGCCAATTGTTGAGGTGGGGGTCATGTAAACTGAATGAATGAATGAATGAATGAATGAATGAATGAATGATGAATGAAAAGAACAATAAGTCACACTGTATCCCAGATGTAAATCAATTGCAAACTAAAATTTGGATTAAAGACACTGTTAGTGTGTTCTCAAAATGATAGATGCTTCAATAGTTGGCGGGAGTACATTATCAGTATCCTTTCTTCTCTCATGAAAAATTCAATTTACCACCAGTAGTGATCCTGAAAAAGGAAAAAAACACCTTTGTTTCCAGGTTCATTTTTGCAACTGTTGCCCATGCAATGAAACAATGAAAATTTTCTCCTTGTTTCCCACAACTAGGGCTAACATTGCCAATGAGTCAGCCTTTTCTTGAATTTCTTTGCTGATGGATTCTGAGGAGAGTCACTGGTTTATGTGGGTTTTCTTGAGCCACACGCTACTATTTATTTGCCAGTTTATTTGAATCACAGTATACATTCCTAAATGCAGTGTTTGAAGATATAAGAACTACATATGTTTTTTATCATCATGCTGTGTACTGCAGATATAAAATGGATATTTCATATTGATATTATGGAGTTTTCTTTATCATTGCATTGTGTCTCACACATACATCCTGTCTCCAAACTGTAGTATCTTTTCATTTGTTAATTTGATTATATTCTGCCTTTCTACTCTGTGAGAATACACAAAATAGCTAACAATAAATGAAGCAATTGTTACTTGAATGCTACATTATGAAATTAAAAAGTTGCTGGAGGGGGAAAAAAGCTCAAGGGACAATTAAGAAGTAATTAAGAAGGTATAGGGACCTTCCACAAAAGATTTGTCTGGTTTGTTCTAATTAATTAGACGAGTACAACAAAAATCTCTGAAAACAGAAGAGTTTCTTTCATCAGTAGGTTCCCTTGTGGCAGCTGAGCTGGACTCTCATTCTCCTGTGTGTCACTTTATCTCCTGAAAAACCCTCTAGTTCACCCTTGATCAATATGATCAATAATTGTTATTGATCCTTTGATCAGTGGCCTGACTTTAAAGCTCAATTGTGACTTTTCTAGGGGATAACAAAGAATTCTTCCTTGGCGAATTTCTCATAAACCAACCTGGTCTACTCCTCTCTATCCATATACTGTTAGATTATATGGATCTAACAGTAATTATCAATTACTTATAGCAATAGCACTTAGACTTATATACCGCTTCATAGTGCTTTGCAGCCGTCTCTCAGCGGTTTACAGAGTTCAGCATATTGCCCCCAACAATCTGGGTCCTCATTTTACCCACCTCGGAAGGATGGAAGGCTGAGTCAACCTTGAGCCTGGTGGGATTTGAACAGCTGAACTGCTGAACTAGCAGTAGCCTGCAGTGCTGCATTTAACCACTGCGCCACCTTGGCTCTTATAAGACTTATGTCTCAAAAGGCAGTGATGCAGATATTTACCAATGTGCATGGTAAGCTAGTAAATAATATGAACTCTTAATTACAGAGTTTGACAAAACAAATCAATACCATTTGGTTATTGGACACCCTCACCTGTTCCTTTTCTGCCTAGTTTCTCATTAGTTCTGTGTCTTCTCTGCCAATTATGAATGCTTTGGCCTCCATTTTTTCTTCCAGTCCTAGTGGTTGACTTCTATGGTCTTCCTCCTCCTTTGAAGTATCTTGCCTGTCCCTTCTTTGCCTTCTTTGCCTTCTTGAGTTAAAGCCCTCCCATTACTTTTTCAAAGCAAAATATGTCTGCCTGCTTTCCTGAGCTTCTCTTTGTCAAAATTCTATCCAGCCTCCTCTGTTAATTCCCTTGAAACCTTCCTTCCTACACAGATGTTGCTCTGCTTCTCAAAATATGAACCATTTCACATTTTCATCAGTTTTGATTTGCAATTTCAGCAGGGGAGAAACATTCATCTAACAGGCCTGTAGATTATATACACATCAGAAAGTATTTCTGTTTTTCATCCAAGTTCTAAACACCTTATACCACTGGTGCATTTTTGTTTAGCTCCATCTGAAGAATAGTTGGGACCCATCTATTTGCTTTGAGGAAAAGGAAAATCAAAACCTAAAGAAAAATAATAAACTCTGAAATGAAAAGTACATCCAGATTATGTTCCATCATTACTTTTAATATTCTTATATAATCAGTTTATACATTTATGCATATTCATGATCGTAACAAGTCAACTAATTGTTACACCAAAAGGTAGGTGACACTCAGTTTATAGGCAATTGGATGACAAGGTCCCTGTGCTGTTAGTCTACCTGAATTCTGCAATCTGTGGTTTGAATTACCCCTAGTAAGAATGCCTACATATACGCCGCCCTGAGTCCCACGGGATTGGGCGGCCTATAAGAGCGTTTAAATAAATAAATAAATAAATAAATACATGTTTAAACACTGGATATTCTAACGTATTCTCTTTTTTTGTTTGAGAAATGCAATATACTTGCAGTTAAATTTTAAACATGTTTATAGGAAATTGAAGGCTGGTTTACATATTATGTCTGCCACATGGCGGCCACTTTTAGTCACTTCACATGGCAGCTGCTGCTAAGTTGTTAATAGGCAGCATCTCCCAAGAAGGTTTGGTGATTTTCTTCATTCTGTCATAAATATTCTGTAGCTTTCATTATAGCAATATAAAGAAAGTTGCTTAGCCTGTGTGCAGATAAAAGTGGATTGAACCCAGATCTTTCCAGTTCCAGTTAATAATTTAACTACAATATCAAGACATTGGTTGTCTTGTATGCTGCTCTCGGTCCTTCAAGATGTGCTGAGGACTAGTTCAAAAACAGTGGACTTGCTGACTTCTGAACCAAGTAAACTTTGCCAGAATTTTAACTAATTGGTCTCCAGCTGCTATCAGGAGCTAGTCCTGCATGTTGTCAGAGTTCTTTTATGTGTTCATGAATGAACTCCCGGAGATTGCTAAAGTTATTTTTTATGTCTAATGTTAAGGATTCTGGATTGTGATAGATGTTTGGGTGTATAGAAAGGAGAAGGAGGAGAGAGAATCTGCCAATTACTAATCTTATTAGACTCATAAATATCAAAACGGAAAAGTCGGCAAAATCAGAAGGTTGGAATAGCCAGGTTGGTTTCAAGATGACAAGTATAAGAGCATCAAGAGAACATTGCTGAAGGTAAAACCTGCTCAGACAGCATTGATCATTGTTGGGGTATGTTGCAAATCTAAGAGTTGTGTCACAGAGAAAGAAATGCAAAATGGAGTCTCAGTACAAACTCTTCCTTGTAGTGAAGATATATAATCTTGCCACATAGCTCTAGTTTTTAGCAAATGATAGTGAATCAAAGCCAACAATATAAATAGTGTTCAGTGGCTTGTAGATTTACTATAAGCTATCTAATAAAGTCCACAAGAATAAAAAACAAGCACCATAGCTGCATAATCTCTAATTATGAGGAAAAGTGCAAGAAGTGAATTGGGAGCAGTCAAATCAAAACCGAGGTTTATTTCTGTACAAAGGATGGTTTTAAGGAATTGAGGGTCAAATGGAACATCAGGTTAGGATGGCACTCTCAGATAAATTTCTTAAAGTGTAAGCAACATGAAATACCCAAAGAACCTGAATTAAAAATTAAAGATTAGGAGGGAAAGTTTGGATACAAAATTACCACGCAATAGAATCCTGTTAGGAAAACAATCCTGTTGGTCTGATTTACACATTGACTAACAGAGATTTAAGTTAGCCTGCAGTTAAACCTGGTTCCTGAAGATCCCCTCTGTTCAGTCTGGAATAGCTTAGTTAACACACCCTGCTTGAAAATTCACCTGTGGAGGAAAGATGTGTAATTCCATCAGTTTCCACCCTACTTGAAATCCACACAAACCCAATATGTTTGTATGTACCCTTGTTTGTATGTCCATGTTGCTTGAATGTACACTGATTATATTTCCTTGTTGTTTGTATGTACACTGACAGCTTATGCACTGGAAACAAATCCCTTGTGTGTCCAAACACACTTGGCCAATGAAGTATTCCATTCCATTCCTATTGGCTAACTTGGAGTTGTGTTAGCCTACAGGTGGACCTAAAAACCTACTCAGCCTAAGGCAAAAAGAAAGCATTCTTTTGAGATAAAAATGTCAATGGCAGAAAGACATAATTCCTCCACATTTGTGGCCTTCCTAGCATGCCTTACCTACCACAGGGGTGTCAAACTCACAGCCCACAGGCCAGATGCATCACATACTGGCCACACCCATGCCCAGTTTTGCAAAGGGGAAAAACGTCATGATACGTCATGTGATGATGCCGTGATGACAAGAGTTTGACACCCCTGCCTTACCAGGTTGGGCTATGGGGCATCTTTCTGGAGCCCAGGACATCTGCATATACTGCAGCCCACTTAAACAGGGTATGAATAGGCTCCATCTTTTTTAAAAAAACAACATTGAAAACCAAACTTTGCCAGGGCAAACCTGTTATCTCCTTCTCCTTCTCCTTCTCCTTCTCCTTCTCCTTCTCCTTCTCCTTCTCCTTCTCCTTCTCCTTCTCCTTCTCCTTCTCCTTCTCCTTCTCCTCCTCCTCCTTCTCCCAAGCTTTGAGCCAGACAGCAGAAAAGGTCAAAGTCAAACCTTGGTGGTTTCATGCAGTTTGTCCTTCAGAGGCTGGGTTGTATGGCTTGTGAGAGAGCTATGCCATAGACCAGGGGTAGACAAAGTTGGCTCTTCTATGACTCATGGACTTCAACTCCCAGAATTCCTGAGCTAGCATGATTGGCTCAGAAAGTCTGGGAGTTGAAGTCCATGAGTCATAGAAGAGCCAACTTTGCCTACCCCTGCCATAGACAAAGCAGCTGGAAATTTATAAAAATCTATATTTTGAGAGAGCTGCTTTTAAAAAGAGTTGGAACGGTAGCAGTGGATGGTAAAGGGTGGGAGGCTGAGGCATTTATTACTCCAAGAAAGCAATCCAGACTTAAACTAGAATTCAGTTGTAATAAAAAGTATTATTAGCACCTTTCATCTTTTCATCTTCTGTGTTGTGTCAGAAAACACCCAAACAGCACAAGGAAATACTTCCCTTCTTCCCAATTCAGTTTAGGTCCATAGCTACCCTTTGTTTGTTATTTGAAATCATGATGGGGTTGTGGAGGGACGGAAGGAAGATCCACTGAGGGGAAAGCCAAGGTTCAGTCTGAAAGGCCAAGCCTCAAATGAGTCAGGAGTTAAGGAACAATAGCAGGAGAGGAAAATGCCCACTGCCTTACACCTTAATCAACCAGAACTGATTCTTAGATAGTGTAGCTAGGAAAGCAGCCATACTGCATCTGAAGTGTTCTAGGTTGCAAATGTGTTCTTCCTCTTGCTCCTTGGAAGGTTGCAATGAAGAAGTGATTCTTGGTGCAGTTGCAAGTTCGTTCCTTTTTCTTCAGAATTTCTAGCATGGACTCACGTAACAGGTGTAACCTCATGATCATAACCCCAGGTGGTGAGAAGCCAGGTTCAAAACTCATAACTTCCTGGGAAGCTTCCAGTGGATTATCTGGCACTGATTCCTAATGTGGATTGATAAGAACCAGACAGCAAAGCTCTAAAAATGATACTAAAGAATGGAGGTTCAGAGCTTTCACAAAATGTTGATATTTACAATGTGACGTTGTGAAATGAGCTCTAATGCCAATAGGAAGAGGGGGCGGAATTTACATTGCCATCTTTCAATGAACGTATCAGAACTGCCACCTCATGCCTGCACTCTGCAATTGTTTCGGTACCAGTCTGCCATGAAACTTGAAAGGGAGGGGGAGCACTTTTGGGGGGGGGGATGAAAGTTAAGAAAGTGAAGCTGCCTGCCTAAGATGATGCTTTAAGATTGTTCTGTGATGAGAAGAATGCAGCTTCAAGCCAGCCTACAATCAGAGTGGCCGGTTCCAAAACATCTTCAAAACTGATTGGATGATGGGTAAGGTGACCAGACGTCCCGCTTTTGGCGGGACAATCCCGCTTTTTAATAATTTGTCCCGCGTCCCGCGGCGATTCAAAAAAGTCCCGCTTTTTTAATTTGAATTTGGGGTGAAATCCTGCCTGGCAGAGTCGAAAGGCCAGTCTCAAATGCCCCAACCTTTGAAAACCATCCCTCCCAAGTAGGGCAGGGAAGAGGCTGCCTTCGTCGCACCACTAACAGTTGCCATTGTCACCATGGCGCTGTGGAAAGCTGCAGCCGTTCAAAGTTTTGCTGCTTTCCTCAGGCTCTGACTCCGTCTCCCTCCAGCAGGAACGGGACATACCACCCCGCCTGCTAGAGGAGGGAGGGAGGAAAGGTGGACTTTCCCCCATGCGCACTGAGCCGCAGCGACGAAGCTTCTCCCTTCTTGAAGGCCATTCCCTAAGGAGCTGTCCCCTGTCTGCATGACGTAGGATCTCCTGGGAAGCTGACATCTCGGAGATGTCACAATGTCTTCTTCGTCCCCCCCCAAATGTTATTGGTGCGTTCCATTCCTTCCTCCCTATTCACTTGTAGCAACCCAAAGGGGGGGGAGAGGGTGGAATCATTGCTTTTCTTTTCTCTCACTTTTTTGCTTCAGCCACATTTTTTTTTCCTTTCTCTGTAGAGTATTTCTGTGCGTTCTTTGTTTCTAACCAGTAGACGTCAGATGAACAGATAAGCCTGCGCCAGTAGAAACCCACCCCTGGCTGCGATGAAGGGGGGGTGTTTGGGGGGGGGTGCACAAAGCTGCAGGATAAGAGACGGACCCCTCCCGTCTTGCTCCCCTAGAACCCCCCCCCCCGTCAATGGTGTCCCGCTTTACAAAAAATAAAATCTGGTCACCTTAATGATGGGGGACCAGTAATGGGAAGTGCCTAAGCAGGGAAAAGTTTTCACTTCAGGTTTTGGCATGTGAATTTCAGTTCCGGCTTTGCAGTATTGTATTTCACTTGGCTTCTAGTAAACTATACCTTTCTCAACCCGATGGTGTTAAGGGTCATTCTTACTTAGAGGCTCAAACTGAGGCAGGTCTGACAGAAAGTTTCATTATCCCCCACCACCACACACACACTTGGTGTCTTTCTATGGATGCCAATGAGCTGTTAAAGGGCACAAACTGAAAGACTCAGGCTCCAAGCTGGGCTTTGAGGACTACGAGAGATCCATGAGAATGCTCTTTGTTTTCTACATTCTGATGACCAAAGTAAATCAATCAATCAATCATTGTTTTAAGCTGGCCTAAATCAAAACAACAAAGCTCATGAGAGATCGGCTATGAAATGTTAGGTTTGTAATTATTTTTATTTAATATGAAGTTCCCTGGATGGTATTTTATTTATATGATACAATTACATTAAGATTTTGTGAGATAGTTCTGTTGGAAATGTTCTCTTTTAATAGACATTCATATTTTGAAGAAAAAGTTGTAGCCTTATGATTTTTTTATTTCTCCCACTGTTAAACAGACACCAATAGTGGCATGCAAACACATATTTAAGTCAATTCTACTATCTGCTTAAATCCCCGAGCTGATGACTAGGCTGATATTTGCAAGGCAATGGTCTCAAAAGGTTTGTGGACACAACCCAGAGGGCAGACACAGTAAGATCTGCTATCTCTAACATTTTGGAACAAAAACGTTAAGCTGATCTATTCAAAAAAGATTAGAAAGGATTCAGATTTTAACAGAGACAAAGGGTAATGTTGTCTGGCACAGTCTGGTCATTGCAGCAGAGTATCTGAAGGTTACATTTTATGTTTATTAGCATCATCCAGATGGCATTTTATGTCCTTAATAACTTTGTCCCTGACTAAGCCATGAACCTACTGTTTGACAAGCAGTAGAGAAAATATCCACCTGCTGTAAAGGTGGTTCCTAATGGCAGCTCGAAACCACTTCCTTTAAGGTGCTGACCCTTGTCTCACTTCATTATTTCTGCAGCAGAAAAGCCTCAGGAGCCAGGGAGAGATTTCCTTTGGCTTGGCTGTCACCTCTCCACCCACCTCCCGCAAAAGGCTTTGATTTAAAGCTTTCTGAAAATCATGTCAAGGAGGTCACTAAGCAGTCAAAGCCACCTAGTACTGTCAAGAAGAGTGAGGAAGGATATGAAAGCAATGCCAGTCATCGAGAAACCAGAAAGATAAGAACACCAAAAAGCTCTAATGATCTTATAATCATAGAAGAGAATTATCAGGGTTCTGTGAAAGACAGCTAATTTCATCAGCTGTACAGGATTCTTTGCACTAGTAACAGTGAACATAGCTGAAGTCTTGGATGCTTGTATCTAGGTCATTTTAACATTCCTGGTTTAATAAATTATAATAAAAATGCCATTTATTAATCCATGGATGACCACGAGGTGTGCATTTTTTCCCCTTGTGCCTCACTTCCTCTTCCTCTCTTCATGCACCACAGTTCTCTGTCCTGCTCAAGCTGTGAGACTGTGATTTAATGTCAGTTTAATAATCAAATTCTTAAACTAAAGCTTGAACTTGATTTATGATCCTGGTGAATCATTAAACCGCTCTTTCTATTTCTGATTAGTAATAGGGAGTTCTGGTTTCAGCAGACAAGCTCTTTGACATGAAAATGGTCACTCAAAAGCCCTTTAAGTAACTTCTGCAAGTATGCTTTGAACAAGAGCATGGTGCATAGCCTTCAGCACATCCGTTGGGAACTGATACACTCTGACAGCCTGCTGGATGCCCTTAAAAACCTTCTGGGCAGATTCAAGAAGTAAGCAATGCAGTAATACAAATTTCCTCTGTATTATTATCAAAGAACTATGTGGACTTATCCAGCTAGTCATAAAGAGCTGATCTCCATTCAAAGAAGCAGTTATCCTTACTTAGATTTAAATCATTGAATGTCTTTGCTCTTCAATTACTTAGCTATAAAATGGTGCCTTGCTTTTAACAAGCATTGGAATCTAGACAGATATGGTCAGAGTAAATCCACTGAAATAAGTGGGATTAAATTAGTCTGATTAATGAAGTCCCATTATTTTAATTAAGCATGGCTCTCTGCACCTAGATTCAACCCAGCCAGGATATATGGATAAAGAAATGCTCAAATATATTCAGCTATAATAATGAGAAATAGCTTCCCTAAAGAGCATTGATAGAACTATTTTGATATGACTTTTAGGAAGGAAGAGACAGAAAAGAATTAACCCTTTTCCTGAAAATACTATCTTTTTCCTCTGCTCTATTTTTATGTCAATATAGAGGGAACTATACTAAATTTCAGAGTGACATAGCAATGGATTAAATGCTGGTTTAATAGAATTTTCTAAATCAATGTGTCAGGCCAAAGCCATTTTAGTTGGGGTCTTTGGCCTGCCACACTTTATATTATTTTAATATGTATTCTTTAATGTGGTAAATTGGGAGGGGGAATTGCATGAGGGCTGTCTACATGTAGCCATAACAAATTCTTTCTAGATAGTCAAGGTCATCCTTTGTCTCTGCACTCCTGCACCTGCACGGAAGGAGATGGGTGGATTCTGCCAGCCTGGCAGTTGAAGATTGGTCAACATGATGGACTTGGGGGTGTGGGGGCAAGGGCTTGAACTTTCAACTGGGTGGTGAAACTCGAGGGACTTCAGATTCGGGTTTCAAACAGATGTGCCAACATGGCTCTGTTAATAAATTGAAACTTGAGGAATACTTTGCCTCGTACTCTGATTTAGTTTTGGATGCTATTTGGAACCCTGACACAGGGATGGGGAGTCCAATAACTTTGAATGGCCAATGAGGGAAGTTTAGTTTAGAACCTATTTAATTTAGAACTTATTTAGTGTAGGTTCTCAACAATTGCTCTCTACGTTTCTCTCCCCAAGTCTCACCCTGTACTCAGGGTTGTCTCCAGAACTTCTGTAGTTTGGATAACTTTCAGAGCTCTGGGATCTCTTGTGGTCTTAGAAGCATTTGCATGTTTTACCACCTCCACTGATCCCATGAGAAACTTCTGTAGCTACATAGTGCTCCCTACTTCACAAGTCATATGGAACAAAACACTAGAAACTGTGGGTTCAGAGCTATTTTACCCCCTGCCTAAACTCTTCAGGTAGAAAATGCAGATTCTGAGACAGAGATGATCAAAAAATTCTGCTTATGGTTGCCCATTGTACTCATCACCGCAACTGGCAGACAGTCAATCTGAAACATGAAGGAGCCTTCAAGTGTCCATTTGTCAGAAATTTGTTCAGGAATTAAAATGTTTATCTTGGATGCTTTTATGCAGGGTAAACATGGGAGAACAACTCATCCTCCCATCCCTCAGGCAGGTAGGATATCACCATATAGTAAAGGCTCCCTGTAGGAACTCATCCTCAGGATACATTGACATATTTATGTAGCTTTCTTGGCAACGACATACTTTGCCCCTGACTTATAGAGAATTTTGTTTTCAAACTTTTCAGTGTACTCCACACCCATGGCTTTCACGGATGTTCTCCTTCCAAGTACTAACCAGGTCCAATCCTGCTCAGCCAACATTGACTAAATGCTACCACCTGCCATAATGGTGTGAATGTATTAAATAAATACATTGGGAAAATGATAATGATTTAGAAAGAGAGATGAAATTGTTCCCAGAACAAAGAAATTATTCATAGCTGCATTTTAACATAAGGGTTGCATTCAGCATCAATTACTCAAAATCAGCTGCTTAAGGCATTTTGCTATTCAACTGAGGAGCAAACAACATAGTACTCCCCCAGGTCTAGGTGCATAATATCCCAAAACTGTCAAATTATTTTGGCATCCATAATAGGAAAACACAGTATTTCTTGGTTAGTAGCCACTGGTTTAAAGTTTCACTTGCAAAGCAAAAGAGTGTGGCTCCCTTCTAAACCATTAATATGCATATATACATATACATATACATTACATATATACTACACACACACACAATATATATATATATATATACACACACACACACACACACACACACACACACACACACACACACACACACACACACACACACACACACACACACACATATATATATATATATATATATATATATATATATATATGAAATAATTGATGATATCTCTGTAATTTTATACTTTTATGCTAAAACACAGGATATGTATAGACATGGCTCAGCATGTCCAGTGAATTATGGCTTATCTGGGAATTTAAACACACAGATTATAAAGAGTGGGCTGAAACATTGCCAGGAGTACTAAAATTAGTGTTCCCGCTATCAAACTAAATATATGTTTTTTAAAAAGTAATAAGAGGGAGTCGTTATTGAAACTGCAATCATCCTTTGCAATAAACACTGTTTTCCTTAAAAGCTGCTATACAATAAAGCTATATCAGGACTTGGAAGCCCTGCCCTTATAATTAAAACAAGTCTACAGAGAGAAAACCTACTAATTTTTCTTTTAAAGTTGAGTTTCATTGTGCTCACGCAGAAATGTGAAGAATTATTCGTCACAGGCTTCTAAGACCTTAAAGGCATTGTAAAAAAACCCAGGCACAAACGTTTCTTTCACAAAGAAGCCCATGGTCACTCTTAGCCCAGTGTTCTCCACTGAGTGACAATGGTCAACCAGAACCTTGATGAAAAGCTGTTCGCAGAGGCATTATTTGTAATATTGAAGAGATCTGATATTTTATGACTATATACTGCAACCAGGCCACCACCCAAGTATGTTCATTTTGATGCCATTAGCCATGACTTGCCTACAGCACAATGAAACTCCAGCAACATGTTCTGTATAGGGTTAGTCTTGAAGAGTGGCCCAGGAGCATGATGCAAATTAGGAAAGAGTCATGGTAAGGCAAAGTTTCAAATGACCAGTACATTAAAAAAAATAACAGGGAAAACAAATAACAACAAGACCTAGCAATGGCTAGAGCAGGAAACTTGAAGAATGAGACAGAGAGGCTAATTCTGGCTGCACAAGACTACCGTAAGTCTTAAGAACAAATACAAACAAAGCCAGAATTGAGAAGGTAGCAACAGGCAGCAAATACTGTCTCTACAAAAAAGCTGAAGAAACAGTGGGCCATTTGCTGCAAGAAGATTGCACACTGACTACAAAGACATGACAAAGTAGAAACAATGGTGCCTTGGAATATCTGCAAGAAATACCATTTGCCTACAAGGAAGGGTTGGTGGGACCGTAAAGTAGAGTTGCAATAAAGCAGTATAAAATCATGAACAGTCATAGAATTGAAGAAACAAATGGTCAAACCATCAGAAGCCATTAGGATGAACGCTACAAGTATTTACAGTTAAGCATGGATAAGTTAAAGACAAAATGAAATGGTGGAAAAAAAGCCATCAACACATGGGTCATCCCCGTGATACGTTATACTGCTGGAATTATTAACTGGTCATAAGCTGAACTGGACAATTTGGACTGGATGACTATTCACTATGCACTACATCCCCAAAGTGATATTGATTATACAAACTGATTATAAACAATGACATAGCACAGTTGTCAAAATTATTCACTGGAATGTCTTTTAAAAATTAACATGTAAATTAATGAAAAATTGGTAGGAATACAGAGTGGAAAATAAACAGGTTGACATATTGTGGGATTTCTAAATGCAGACTGATGAAGTCTTGACTCATAAAATACCAGATATAACTGGTTGAAAAGAAGAAAGTGTGTATAATTGATGTGTAATACCAGGGAATAAAAGAATAAAGGACAAAAAATTGGAGAAGATCACAAAGTATCAAGATCTGAAAATCGAAACTGAAACATTATGGCATAAACTGGCTGTGGTGGTCCCTGTGGGTTATTGCAGCGGTGAAATGCTCCCGGTTCGCTTGTGCCTATCGGTCGTCGGAGAGCCGATCGCAAAGGCAGCGCAACGCTCCGCCCACCCGCCGGGACACCGCAATTTGAGTTCTTTTACTCTCTGTGCATGCGCAAAGTGTTCTGTGCATGCGCAGAGGGTAAAAGAACTCAAATGGCGGTGTCCCGGCGGATGGGCAGAGCGTCGCGCTGCCTTCACAATCGGCTCTCCGACGACCGACAGGCACGAGCGAACCGGGAGCATTTCACCCCTGGGTTATTGGCACACTGGGTGCCATACCCAAAAATCTTGGAGAGCACTTATCTATGCATTGACAAAATTTCCATCAATTGCAAAAGATCACACTGCTTGGATCCACAAGTATACTGTGCTGATGCATTGCAACCTCCTAGGTTCTTAGGAAGAACTTGATACATATGCAGCTAACAAATTGTTATGAACAAATAATTTATTACATTTACATGTCATCTGACTCTCAACAAACAATTCCAAAAGGAAAAAAGGCAAAGGAGAAACTTTTTTTTAACTGCCATCAAATAAACAAGTAATTCTAGAGGCTAAAAAAAAATTTGTGTTCACCTTAAAACAAGGACCCCCAACTATGATCTTCCCCAATTAAAATGAATTCCAAATAGCTCCCTGGACTGGACAAAAGCCCACAAAGAAAAATGCCTCTCATTGTGTCAGCCTCCAGCATTGTAAACACCATAGAGAAGAGCCTCTTCACCATCTCTGAGGATTCATCAAGCTGGTGTTGGAGACATTTTTTATCAAATCCTGGCCCAAGTCCTTTAGCAAATACCCAGCATTCTGAATTGTGCCCAGAAACAAATTGGTAAGCAGTGCAGACCTTGATAGGGAAAAGTGTCACGCAGTGATTTTTTATATTGCCTGTTATATGTATATGCAGGGAGCTGCATCCCTATCAAATATAATGGTTTATTCCTGAGCACATGATTGATATGTTCCTAATACGCATGTATACATTCCTTTCTTTAATCAGTCCTTCCGTTCCTAGCTTCTGTGAAAGCAAGAGGTGTTTTTATAGCAAAGATGTAATTAATGGGAATTTATTGTTTTTGTACCGAAATAAATATTTCTACTTAGAACTTTAAACTGCGGTTTCTTTTCTAATGTCAGAGTTCCAGGTAAAAATCTATTTTAGCCTCTAATGAGAGTTATTCTCATCCTGACAAAAAAGTAACATTCCTGTGACTGCCTACAAGCTTTCGGTTGCCACTTTCTGCACCCATAACCATTTCCACAAATGCTCTAGACATAGCCCCCAAGTAGAGCTTATTGCTATAATTCACTCCTGATGTAACTGTGGCACCTGTTGTCATGGTCAAGGATGCTCTTTCCAGGTATGGACACAGTTAATGATTAGGTTGAGATAACCCTGGCAACAGCAATCCTCTGAGCATGCGGTTGAAGAGCCATCTCTAAAACACACATCTGCTGCTTCAAAGGAAGAATGACTGATTTGTCTTCTGATTGAGGCACCTCCATCTTGTCTAGATTGTCTGAGCCTCCTTTTATTACCCTCTATCCACTCCAGCACTGTCTCCAGTCACTAATTCAAAACATCAACAACTTTCCTGGTAATAGATGAAAAGAAGAAATAGAGCTGTTGTGTCATCCGCAGATTGGTTTAAATGCATCCCAAATCCTCAGATGATTTCTCCCAGCCATTTCACAAAGAGGGCGGGGATGGCTTGCTCTCCCTTTTAAGTCAATGGATTCTAGGAAATAAGAGTGTAACTGAATGAAATTGCATAGACCTCCTTCTCTTTTGAAATGCCCTGTTTTTCCCCCCTCCCCAGAATATTATTGTGGCATAAACGTTTGCTAGTTCTTCAAAGCTTGCATAACAAGTGTGCCAAAATGTGCTACTTTTGCTTCAGTGCTCTTCAAAGCTCAAATATATTGTCACGTGCCACATATGAGGGTACAAACTGTATGTTAATTCTTTTGTACAATCTGAAGTTCTTACCAATTTACATTTCTGTCGCTCCATAAATCAAAACTCCACTTTACACATTTAAACAATTTCTGGGGAGATTTTGGATCAGAGCTGTTAACCTTTGCCAAGATTCCACTAAGTGCAAATTGAGACATATGAGATATACAGCAGTTCATTTTTGTTGTATAAGATTATAGCTCCACAATGCTTGCACTGGGACTGGCTCCAGCAAACGCTCTCAGCATTCACACGAGTCCCACTTCATCAAGGAAATGGTCCTCCCAGAAAGTGGCCAATGTCCCAGTCTAGACGACTGCTTGGAACAGATTCCTCATCTCTAGAGATTGGGCAACAAATATGCACCAGGTCATTCAGTCTCCTTAATGCACTCTGATAATCACCATTGGCTCCAATCTTTCGCAACTGAGGATGAAAACTTCTGGAAGGTAATTGTAGAATCAGAACAGCAGATTCACTAACTGTTGCTTAGCATTCATGCTATTTGTGAACTGTGCATGCTAATTATGCTAATAGCATGAAGCATATATATGCTAATTAGTCACATTGTTCTCTGTCGCAGGGTTATTTTCAATAGGGGGCTTGCTGTTGCCCACACCCATAGAAGACCAGCAATGCCCTGTCTCATTTACTTCCTTTATGCACCATAATTCTCTGTCTTGTTAAAATTCCCTTGCAAAGCTTGTTCCAGGTATTAAGTTCTTGCACTCTTTGGCGTTTAAAATCTGTACAAAAGAATCTTGCCAGTTTCTTGGTCACCTTTGACAAGTAAGTATTGCCACCAGCCAATCAGCAGAGAAGATACTTTGGGTCTCTTGATCTTCCCTCCTGATCAGTGTTGTCCAGCATAGCTCTTCATTTTCCAAACTGAAAAGTTGATGCTGTGACTAAAGCTCCTATCTCCTCTTACCTTAACCCTGGAAGGAAAAACTCCAGGAACCTAACAGACATCAAGGTTTAACACAATATTTCCCTATCCAAGGAAAACTTCTGAAGTGCTACACTTGTTATTGGCCAGTCTCTCTCTTTCTTTCATTCAAAGTATGCAACAGAAAGAGAAGTCAGGCACAGAAGCGGAGGTGGACAGCAATGACTTTGAGTGGCAGCAGAAGCATATTTTTAAATATTAATTTTTTAATTTTTGTACTTGGTTTTAATTAATGTTTATTTGCCGGTGTTCTTGTATATTGCTGTACGCCGCCCTGAGTCCCTCGGGAGTAGGGCGGCATATAAGAACCAATAAATAAATAAATAAATAAATAAATAATAAGCAGGGAGAGATAGCAGAAGCGTAGTAAGTGGTAGATGGAAAGGGGAAAGACACTTCCATGCTGATTTGCCTCTTGATTTAAAATCGGTGTGGCTAGCTTCCTTGAGTTCTTTTGTGTCTCATCATTCTGCACCATATTTCTTTTATAAAGCTTGAGGGTTGGTGATTGGCTTTTTTATTTCTTAGGTTTTTTTTAAAGTCAGGGAAGAATCAAGGAATATTGGCAGAGGCCATGTTTAGCTCTTTCTACAATTAATCCCAAGGCGTTCTATATCAACTTCTTGAATCTGAGATGTAACGTATCATGGAAAAATCTTTGAACAAATAAACAGTGTAGCTGTTGATTGCATAACAATGCACTAGATAGCTGATTTCCTTCACATCACCACACACCAGCATTTTCTAATAGCAGAAGCGAGGCTTCCCAGAAACAAATATTCATAGGGTAATGATAACTGTTGCCACTTTAAAATACTTGAGGAGAGGGGGGAACGGTGTGCATGTGAGTCTCCTTGTATTCACCATGACGAATTCTAGTTCTTGTGTGGTTTGAGTAAAGAGAAGAAAGTCTTCATTTAGTCACCAAGAAAGCTCAATAAAGGAATTCATAACCAAGCATTATTCCAGGCTATAAGATTGGAATTTAAGTCATGGGGGAATGACATGTTTGTGTGACCATCAAAAGTTAAATATACATGCAATTGCAATTAGATTTAATGGGAGAAAACTCCCTTATCTTATTCCATATATCAAACAAGACAGAAAACTCCCTTATCTTTGCCCAAGTCACTGATCTCCCACCTTAAATGCAACAGACTGGCTATTATTAAAAACAATAAAATGCCTCTTTTATGGGAAGGGGAGAATGAGGAGATGGTAGTGGAGGTATTAGACTATACTGGTCACAAGATTTGTGGTGAGATATTACTATAAAAATCATTACAATACATTCTTCCTTTCTGCCTCACCCATTGAAACCAATGGACTATTATTATAAGGCATTTGCAAGTAAAAATTGCTTTGCATTTCCCTGACCTATCAAGATATCTGATCTACTCAATAAATGAGCTTGAAATAGGTGTATATGATGTGGTTGTGATCTGTCATGACTAATGCCAATCTGGTGTGTGAAATTTATTCAGCAATGATAAAATTGCATTCTTCACCAGGTCATTCAAAGTAAGCAGAGAATGGGAAGAGTTACCCTATGGAATATGCTAATGAAGATGTTGGTTGGTAGGAAAGTCATGTGCATTATTGAAACAGAATTTTACAGACCAACTCTTGCAAAGAACGAATTTTGTAAAAATAGATAGAAACCCTGAATATACAACATCATTTTAACTTTTGCCCCCTTTTTTTTACTGAGGGTCTGCTATTCAGAGTAACAGAACAGAGTAACCTATTCCAAATGATCAACAAGAGATAATGGACTTGCCTAAAAGGATCATGTTAGTTCCATGTTGACATAAAAATAATCCAGATTCAGCTGTTACTCAAACAGCTGAATCTGGATTATTTTTATCCAATTCCTTCTATATCACAGTGGCCTACAAGTACTGGAAATGATGGTTAAGTAAAAATGGGGAGATCCAGAATCGAGTCCAGCTATGCTGTGGCAATTCACTTCCAGTTAGCCATTCTATCTCAGCCAAGGGCTGCTGCAGAGCGGATACAGTGAAGGAAGGTTTCCAGGTAAATGACCCCGAGCTTCAAGATAAAAAGTGGAACATATAAATCCAACAAATAAATAATTTAGAAGTTTTCTAGAAATATTTATTTCCTTGCATCTTTAGACTTAGCAGTGACAGCTAAGTCATTAGAATCCAAAGACTCAGGTTACACTCAGTGACAAAATATTGTAATTTGGCAGCTCAAAACTCAGTTTTAACAGTAGGGTGTTTTTTTAAAGTGCCTGAGTGATACTAAACTAATATATTTGACTCATATTACCCACTGTAAACTTTTTTAACCTGTGGCTCACTTTCAAAAATAATAAACGTAACTGTTCCATAAAAATATCTGAACACAGAAGAGCCAGAAAAGTGAAGGACATGAACAGATGGCGCATCAATCTTCCACATTTATACAATTTGTTTTTTTAATGCAAATAGTGTGGGTTGCCTGCTCTTGCCTTGGATATTGTTCCAAAGATGAGCACATTTTCTTATCTTTTTGGATCAATGTGACATTTGCAGTTATCATAAAGTGGGAACCCATTTAATGATGTTAATGCTGCCTTAATGTAAAAATAAAATCACCTCCTTTTCATAAAGCAAATAGATTAAAAATCCCCAAGAGACCCTTGAAATCTGTGACATTTGCAGTTCCTGGTGCCTTGATTATATACAGGTAAAAGGTATCTTAAAAGCATTGTTTACGCTCATTAATCAGGCCATTACGTAGGCACAGTAAGAGTCTCCCCAGTCAGAAAAAGCACCTATAAAATTGTATTATTACGAAAGGACTGTGTGGAGGGGAGCCCACTGAGATAGGTCATAGCAATGTTTATGAAACTGAAGCAACCAAATCCACTCTCTAGATTTAGATCTTAGACTCATGACACAGAGAATCTACAACAGGCTCTTACCATACACAGAGCTGCTGGCAGTATTTATTCCAGCCTCTGCCTCTGCATTTTGCTTCCATTCTTGCTTGTCCCACTCCCAATTGCTTCTTTCATGGCCCCTTCTAGCAATGGATTGACTAATAAAAAGAAGATTGCTCATTGTCAACAAAGACAATTACTGCTATCTCTATTAACTAAAGGACCAGAAAGCCTTGCAAATTATAAGAATATACTAGTGGACTATATAATGCACACACAACATACTAAGCATATGCAGATAGTCCTCGACTTATGACAACAATTGAGCCCCAAATTTCTGTTGCTAAGTGACATTTGTTAAGTGAGTTTTGCCCCATTTTACAATCTATCTTGCCACAGTTGTTAAGTGAATAGGAGGAAGATAGATATCTGGGGTTTTGTAGTCAAAACAAAAAGTTTTCCTGTGGGAACCAAGGACATTCCAACAGGTGGCTGGGGTGAGGAGGAGTGGAGTAACCAAGCAACCGGCCAGCACCTCTATTGGACAATGTGATTGATGACTTGGGGGAAGGGAGAACTTTCACTTTTTGTGAAACCCACAGGAACTTTCAAGTCGTGTTGTGCCAATATGATGTATCCAATAAATTGTTCTTTGAGGAATCTATCTGCCTCGGAGTTTTGTTTTCTATGGGTGCATTACTTGGAATGCTGACACTTTGCTTGTCAGAAAATTGCAAAAGGTGAGCACATACCCCAGGGACACTGCAACAGTCATAAATATGAGTCAGCTGCCAAGCATCTGAATTTTGATCAAGTGACCATGGGGATGCTGCAACGGTTTAAGTGTGACAAACGATCATAAGTCACTGTCAGAGTCCAAACTCTGTCATTCAGAAGGAAAAGGGGGGTTCTGGCTCTGTTTGATCAAAAGGTTATACATCTCCGGATCCCAGGCACCTGAGAGCCTCTTCGTCTTAAGAGAAGGTTTTATGGGGGGTAATTGAAAGGAAGAGCGAGGCTGGGAAATGGATCCATCTGTCAAACATTTGTGGATTCATTATGCTGAATGGGGTGGGGTGTTAAGCTTAAAAGACTTGTCTTGCCTGAGGGCATGTTAGACCTTGCTTTGAATTGAATGGTTGTATACAGATGCAAAATAAAGGAATCCTTTTGAAAACCCTGGCTGGTCTCAAAAGTTCATCCCTTGCTTGTGGCTGGAAGACAATCCTTACAGAAAGCAAGGTCTGCAAAATCGGTCAACCCAGAGAGTAACTTCGCTCTACTGAGGGGACCGGGCAATCATGACTGAAAAAAACCGGGAGCAGGAAGAAATTGAAGGCTGGGGGGAGACACCAATCACCCCCCGGGCGGAAGCCTGTCCCGCACTCCCCAGCAAAGAGGCTGAGGGAGATTTTGAGGCCTCTGGAAAGCCCCGCTGGTCTATCGGCATTGGAAAAAAAGACAGCTGGGATGGCAGAACCAGAGGAGTCACCCTTAATCGGGGGGATCGGAAGCCCCATTGGGAATTAGAGCTAGAAGCTGCCATGGAGCAGGAAGAGCCCACCGAAGCGCCTCTAAGGGAGGGGCGGTTGAAGAGATATCTGTCCCAGCTGGTGATGGAAACATTAGAAAATCTCAACATCCGAGGGACCCCAGAATGACGGACAACGAGCGCTGGGAGCACAGCAACCGCTGAGGAGATGGGGGGGGCAACAACCTCTGGGGAGCAGGCGTGCAGATGGAGGACGCAGCAGGAGACCCAACAAACCCCCCCAGGGCAGCACACGCAGCGGCACCCCTTCCTAACCAACTCCAAACTCCACAACTAGAAAGGAAAACTCCCCCCGGGAGTGAAATTTGATGGGGACCCACAATAATTGGGATTTTTCGTAGCACATGTGCTCACCTATATGCAAGAATATGGACGTGAGTTCCAAACCCAGGGATCCCGGGTGCGAGCAGTTACCTTAGCCCTGGAAGGAGCCGCAGCCAGATAGATGGTAACCCTACATAACGACGACGCACCCGAACTGCGCAACTTCAACCAATTCATGACGGCCCTACGACAATGGTTCGAGGACCCGCTGGCAGACCGCAAAGCATGCGATCGTATTAAGGTGGTGAAACAGGGACGACGACCAGTGGCGGAGTACACTGAAGAATTCCGGGACCTCGCATGTTGGCTAAACTGGCCAGAAGACATCCTGGTAAGCTGTTTTAAGGATGGACTGAGTGACGATCTGTATAATGCCTGCATGGCTAGGAGTGCACCAAATCATCTGCATGAGTGGTACCTCACCACTGAAGAAGCGGAGATTGATATGGCTAGGAATCAATACCGTACGGGGAGAGCATGGAAGAAATCCCCCCCAATGGAGGAAAGAACCCTTCAGAAGGCAACAGGGCTTTTCCCCTAAACCTCCAATCTGTTACAAATGCGGGAAGGAGGGACACCGAGCACCCGAATGCTGGCCCCAAACACCCACCCGGAAACCCGAACGCCAAACGGGGGAGAGACCAACGAGACCCATCCAGCAGGGGAGGGAAACAGCCCTGAGAAGCAGCGAGATGGTGGGACCACAACCCCCTCCTCCTGCAGGAAACAACACCCCGGCATTTCGAAGGGAAGATCCAGCCGCGTTCGAGAGCGATCCGGAGGATGAACCACTGGTAAGCAAACCAATTGAACCGCTCACCCTCCCTCTCAGACTATTTATCCCTAACCAAGAGGAGGGAAAAAAATCTCCGCTTTAGTAGACTCAGGATGCACCCGTTGCTTAATCAACCCAACCCTAATCAGGGAGCTGGGAATCACAGTGAGAAAGTTGAGAAATCCCATCGCATTTTGTCAATTGGATGGGTCTATAGCAGGGGGGGAGCCGGCTGCTTTTGCCAGGGAACCCCTGAAAATAGGCATTGATAACCATGAAGAGAAACTTACGTTTATAGTAGCACCTGGCATGGAATGGCCACTAGTCTTGGGACTCCCATGGCTAAAAAAGTGGAATCCAAAAATAAATTGGGAGCAAGGCACCATAAAATTCCAAATGCACGTAACTACTGCGGAGGACCCACAGATAGAAACTGAAGGGGCTGAACGCAGGGAAACAGCCATGCCTGGTCATAGCATGGAAACAGACGGCATACCCAAGGAATACAAAGACCTGGCAGAAGTCTTTAGCGAGGCAACGTCGGATGAACTTCCCCCGCATCGCGCATCCGACTGCGCAATAGAAATCTTACCCGGGGCTAAACTACCTAAACCAAAAATGTATAGCATGTCACCGGGGGAGTTAGAGGAGCTGAGTGCTTTCATTGTGAAAAACCTAGCAAGGGGTTTCATTGAACCAGCCAGACCAAAGATAGCAGCTCCGGTGTTATTTAGAGAGAAGAAAGATGGCACAAAACGCTTATGTGTCGACTTCAGAAACCTAAACTCGATAAGTGTTGAAAACATGTATCCCCTCCCCCTGATGAAATACATGCTGGCCCACCTCAAAAAAGGGAAAATTTTCTCCAAACTAGACATCAGGGAGGCATACTATCGAATCAGAATTAAGGAGGGGGATGAATGGAAAACGGCATTCAACACCCCCCTGGGATGCTACCAATTCAAAGTGCTCCCTTTTGGGCTACAAGGGGCACCTGCAGTATTTATGCAATTAATTAACGATGTGTTACGTGAACACTTATACAAAGGGGTTCTCGTTTATTTAGATGATATTCTATTATACTCAGAGACCGAGGCTGAACATGTTAAATTGGTGAGGGCAGTGCTGAGCAAACTCCGCGAGGCAAAACTTTATGCCAAACTCTCAAAATGTGAATTCCACCGAGAAAAAATTGATTACTTGGTATTTCACACCAGGGCATAGAAATGGATCCTCAAAAAGTACAGGCAGTACTCAATTGGGAAACGCCTCACACACGCAAACAGCTGCAAAGCTTCCTGGGGTTTGCAAATTTCTATCGCCAATTTATCCCCGTGTTTGCTCAAATTGCCCTGCCCATCACAAAACTGCTAAGAACAAAGGGGGAGGGAGATCCTAAACCGAGACAGCCCGTGAATTGGACAATGGAATGCCAGGCAGCGTTTGAAAAACTAAAACGGCTGTTCTCAACAGAACCAATCTTGAAGCACCCAGACCCAGAAAAACCCTTCATAATACAAGCTGATTCTAGCGATGTGGCAATAGGGGCAATCCTACTCCAGAGCAATGAGCAAGGACAGCTACAGCCATGTGCATATACATCCAGGAAACTAAGTGAAACTGAACAAAGGTGGGCGATCTGGGAAAAAGAAGCTTATGCGGTGCGATGGGCACTTTTAACTTGGAGACAATTCTTAGAAGGGAGTAAGATCCCTTTTGAAGTCTGGACGGACCACAAAAACTTAGAAGCCTTAAAGACACCAAGGAAACTATCTCCCAAACAGGTTCGTTGGGCGCAATACTTCAAACGGTTCGAGTTTACTCTTAAATTTATCCCTGGGGGGAAAAACTTTCTGGCAGATGCACTGTCCAGAAAGCCACAATACAATTGTGTGAAATCAGAGGTATTTAAACCTATAGTACAAACAAATCAATTAGCAGCCAAAGTAATCACCAGGTCCGAAGGAGGAAAAGACGCATTGAGGGACGCAGACATCACTCACGCATTTAAACAAGCATTAGTCAACGATGAATGGGTTTTGAACCACAAATCCAGTTGCGTGATGAAAGATGACTTAGCGTGGATAGGTGACAAACTTTATGTACCCGCTAGCCAAAGATTATGTTTAATGGGAAGGTGCCACGACTCTAGGTTGGCTGGACATTTTGGCTTTGTAAAAACTTTACACTTAATAAAGAGACAATTTTGGTGGCCTTCGTTGAAAAAGGACATAGAAAGCTATGTAGCAAGTTGCCCCATTTGTGCTGCAGCAAAAAGATGTCAGGGGAAAACTCCAGGACTTCTACAAAAAGTAGCTGAGCCGTCAGCCCCACGGGAAGAAATTGCTATGGATTTTATTGTGGAACTACCGGAAAGTGGGGGAAACACGGTCATTTGGGTTGTGACAGACTTGTTTTCAAAACAAGCACATTTTATTCCTTGCCAAAAGATTCCAACAGCCAAAGGCTTGGCTAGACTGTTTCTAATACACATTTATCATCTTCATGGAGCTCCTAAAAGGATAATCTCGGATAGGGGAGTCCAATTTACCTCCAATTTTTGGAAGGCGTTTTTGGGCCTACTTGGCACCGCCCAAGGGTTAAGCTCCTCGCATCACCCCCAGACAAATGGTAATTGCGAGAATTTGAACGGCGTTCTTGAACAGTATCTAAGATGTTTTATTAATTTTCAACAGGACAATTGGACTGAACTTTTACCAGTTGCATTTAATAACTCTGTACATTCAAGTACAGGTTTTACACCTTTTAGAGTAGCCACGGGGCAAGACTTCAGCCCAATACCGGAACTACCCACAGAGAAAACCACTATCCCCTCACTTAAGGAGTGGATAGAAAATTTGCAAAAAACATGGCCAATAGTCAGGTTGGCTTTACAGGAGGCTAGAGAGGCTTTCAAAATTCAAGCTGACAAGAAAAGAGTAGAGGCTAAACCTTTCCAGGTTGGGGATAGAGTGTATTTATCTACAAAATTCTTGAGATCGTTACAACCATCAAAAAAATTAGGACCTAACTTTATTGGGCCTTTCACTATTAGCAGGATCATTAACCCAGTAGTGGTTGAATTGATTCTTCCAAAAACACTTAGACAAGTCCACCCAGTATTTCACATTAGTCTACTCAAGAGAGAGGTAACCTCATCACTTAGACCGGTGGCAGATACACCACCTGCCCCAATCATGATAGAGGGGGAACAACATTTTGAAATCAAGAAAATTCTTGACTCCAGAACCCACAGAGGGAAGACCCAGTATCTGGTAGCCTGGAAACATTTGCCTTCGTCACAGAACGAGTGGGTCGCTAAACAACATGTGAAAGCCCCCACCTTATTGAGAAGATTCCACTCCAAATACCCTAGCAAACCTTGCTAACATATCATAATTGACTCTGCTTATGTCTTACAGGTGGACCTTCTTTTCTTTTGAGAGGCAGGATGTCAGAGTCCAAACTCTGTCATTCAGAAGGAAAAGGGGGGTTCTGGCTCTGTTTGATCAAAAGGTTATACATATCCGGATCCCAGGCACCTGAGAGCTTCTTCATCTTAAGATAAGGGTTTATGGGGGGTATCCGGATCCCAGACACATGGGAGCCTCTTCGTCTTAAGAGAAGGTTTTATGGGGGGTAATTGAAAGGAAGAGCGAGGCTGGGAAACGGATCCATCTGTCAAACATTTGTGGATTCATTATGCTGAATGGGGTGGGGTGTTAAGCTTAAAAGACTTGTCTTGCCTGAGGGCATGTTAGACCTTGCTTTGAATTGAATGGTTGTATACAGATGCAAAATAAAGGAATCCTTTTGAAAACCCTGGCTGGTCTCAAAAGTTCGTCCCTTGCTTGTGGCTGGAAGACAATCCTTACAGTCACTTTTTTTTCAATGATATTGTAAGTTTGAGCAGTCACTAAATGAATTGTTGTAAATCAAGGACTACCTGTACTAGCATGTTACATAACTTGCAGAATATATAAAGAAAAAAAAACCCATAAAGAAATGCACAATGTATTCTTCCTATAGAAAGATAGGGTTGGTTGTAGTTGGGATAAAAGTCTAATAAACAACAAAAACACACACAAGCAAATAAACAAGTAAATAGACAAACAATTTCAGATGTCTGTGGAAATTCTCAGTCATCCAGGCTGTGATAGTCCCAAAGGTGCTTTTTCAAGAACCAACTGGGCTTTCTTGCTTTTCTTTGAAGATGTTTCACTTCTCATCAAAGAAGCTTCTTCATCTTTACTCTGTCTTATTTAATACTATTTAATACTTCCAAAGTCAAAACAAATAATAATGGTGATAAAGGACATCCTTGTCTTGTTCCTTTCATAATATCCACCTTCTCTGTCATGTCTCCATTCACTATTACAAAAGAGAGGAGTATAAATTGCAAGCGTTTGCAGATGATTTGGTGTTCATTTTGGAAGAACCATTAGAGACGGGACCCAAATTAATACAACAAATTGAAAAATACGGAGAAGTGGCGGGATTAAAAATTAATAAAGATAAAACAAAACTTTTAGTGAAAAACATGACCGAAAAACAAAAGAAGGAATTAATGGGGAAGTTAAACATGCAGATATATTGATTTAGAGCAAGTGCAAGTGAAAGGAACAATGATAAAATGGGCAAGGAATTTTGGATATACGATAGAATTGGATAAATGGCAACAACTTTGGGAAAGAAACTATAAATTGACAATGTCAACAACATATAAAGAAAATATGCATAAAATGTTTTATAGATGGCACATGTCACCAGAAAGGATAGCTAAAATGTTTAAAGATAAATCTATGAAATGTTGGAAATGTCATCAAATACCGGGTTCTTTTTATCATATGTGGTGGACATGTGCTGAAGCCAAAGCATATTGGAGCTCAGTTCAAATATGGATAGAAAAGATATTGAAACAACATATAGAGTTGAAACCAGAGATTGGGTATATTACCAGAGAAATATAATAAAGAAAACACATATTTAATTATTCATATAATTACAGCAGCTAGAATTACATTTGCACAAAACTGGAAAGCAACAAAAACCCTTCTGAAAGGGAGGTAATTAAGAAAATACTGGATTGTGCGGAGATGAATAGATTGACAATGACAATTAAAGATAAGAAAGATTAAAAATATTATAATGTTTGGGGGAAATGAATATGTATAGAAGATATGTAACACAGATTAAATTGGAGAAAAATGGAAAGTTAAAGGTGGTAGACCCAGGTGACAAAATTAGGCAGTTAAGGGGGCAGCACTAAGATAGTAATATGAATATATCTAGAAAAAATATAATATAAGTATAAATATGGATATAGAAAAAATATAAGCTTAAGAGTAGCACTGTTAATTATATGAAGTTAGGGAGATGAGCTACCTGTCTGTTAGCCATAAGATGGATTATAAATAGATTCACTCAGGGAAGGAATAAGAGGGAGGAAGAGGAAGTTGAGAAGAGGAGGGGAGAAGAAAGGGTGTAGGTAGGAGAAGAGGAGGAGGTTAGAAGGAGGGAAAGGGAGGAAGGAGAGGAGGGAAGTAGGAAAGAGGGAGAGAAGGAGAAAGAAGGTAGAGGGAAGAGAGGGAGACAGAGGGAGGGGAGTGACATGAAATATTAGGGGAAAATAGACTGGCAACAAAAATATAAAAGGTGCAAGATTAAGATGTTTGTTTTTGCTTATTGGATAGTAATGCAATGTAGTAATTACATTACTATTTTGCTTATTGGATAGTAATGTATAAATTTACTATGTAAATCTTGATATGATTTATGGTATATGTATTGATGTGTATTTGGAGAATGTAAAAAACTAAAAAACTAAAAAACTTTTTTTTTTAAAAAAAGAAGCGTCTTCATCTCTGACTGGATGGTGGGGAATGGAATTCTTCCTTTCTCCTTCCTCTAGCTTACGGGTATCAAACTCGCGGCATCATGTTGCTGTCATGTGACGTTTCGTGATGTTTTTTCCCTTTGTGGAGCTGGGGTATACGTGGCCTGCGCGTGATGCATCCAGGCTGCGGGCCGCCAGTTTGACACTCCTGCTCTAGCTCCTTCCGTCTTCCTCCATGTCTTTCTTTATAATTTGATTCCCACTAATTTTCTTTAGGTGAACAATCACCCTCAATGTACATCTTGTATACTGGTTATTCTCTTTTTCCTTCAAGCAACATACTGTAGTTTCAGCACTCGTCAATTCTTGACTCTATCTTTTTTTTTAATCATACACACTTCTTAAGTATCTCAGTTCTACTACATTCAACTTATTTTTAAGTTTTAGTGACATACTGAATACTCACTTCCATATAACAAAATAGGCATGCTCTTAGTCATAACCATTTTCATTTTTTCCAAACAAGATTAATTCCTCATAGCACACCATAAGTCTTAACATTTCTCCATCTAATTCCTGTTTAGTAAACATCCTAATGAGGTATGCAAATGCTCTAGGTTTTTTTACCATTATGTATAATTTGCAACTGCTCATATTCCTGTCAGATACAACTAATCCAGTCTTTGAGACATTGTTTTTCAGATCCATCTTTTCTGTTGCAATACACAATCTAACATTGGCTGTAAATTATCCATGTTCTCAGCCAATATATTATCTGGGCACAAAAGTATGTGTATATTCATATTACTCATGTCCCCAGCTAAGATACTTCCATTGTCACCTCAAGCATTACTTATATTGTTAACCATAACCCCTTAAGACATTAAGGAGTAACACACAACTTATTTTACTCCATACTCTATATTGAATCATTCATCTATATTTTCACATTTCTCCAGTTAGGCCATCTACACACGCAGGGTTATTGTTTTTCAATGTTCTTACATCATTTCTCTAAAATTGACATGTATAGCATTTATTTCAGTTTGATTCTTCAATATACCATTTTCTTTCTGTAAAAAAAAGGCTGTATTATTGCTTCCAGAATTCCCCTGCTTCAGTTTTGTTCCAAATAATTTTATTACTATTATTTTAATTCTATTAACTCTGCTTGGGCGTCTTTGTTTAGCCTTTACCCACTTTCAAAACAAGTCATTTCCATTAAAATTGCTCTGCATTTTTCTGCCTCTTTAACTATTACCTTTTTCTCCAGATACACATTATACAGTGTTTTCTTTCATCCTTATTTTTTTTGCAGCAAGCATTCTTTCCCATATTTCCATCTAGTGTAACTTAGCCCATTTCTATAAAATACGTAATAATTCCTTTCACTCAAGCAGCTTCCACAACCTCTTTCCTTACATCTATGTTTCATTCATTCTGTTGAAAAATTGATCTAACTTCTAATACTTTTTCATATTGGACTTTTTCCCTTCCTGCACTTCTTCCTCTTTTACTCCAATTTCTTTCACTTCTTTCATTTTTTACCTCATTCCCCCCCCCCCACAAAATCCACTCTTGATATTTCTAAAAATGTGTCTGTACCACATCCCTTTAGGACCTCTCAACAGTCTTGTGTTTTTCACCAATTTTCTCAATCTTTTATTGAAAATATTCTTAGATTTATATTCACTTTCTTGTCTTCGGTACATATGAATCGACATATTTACACTACATGACTGGAAACAAACAAAGCTTTTTCTAAAATATTCACTAAAGTGTCACACGTTCATTCATTCTTGGCTCTCTGCATGACTCAATAACTTTTTTTTAATTCCATGATCTCACCCATCTACTCTTTTCACTTAGCATATAAAAGTCTTTCCTGGATTGCATTTATCCATAAAAGTGCACATTTTTTATAAAACTAATCCCTCTTTATTACAATTGCAGAATGCATTAAATTATTTTGTAATATAATTTTTTTATTATTGAACTTAATGCTTAATATGGAGGTTTTCACTGCACAGTCATTTATTATTGTATCCTGGAGGGATAGTCAATGTTTTGGCACATGTTCAAGATGCTACCTATTATATTTTCTAGTTAGAAGATATTAACCAGCAGAAAACAAGGAATACAAGTGTTTTAGTTCTTCCTAGTCTCTCTCAGTTTTTCATTTATTTATTTTTCCAACTTGCTTTAGCATCTGTTCTACTTTTCTTGGATTCCAATTTATGTTAATGTCAAATACTATTCTCATAAAAGTTTGGTATTAAGTTTTTATTTCTTTGATTGATTTGTCTCTTTTCTGTTCTAGACCCTTACTATTAGTAAATAATTACCGTAGTAAAACTCTGCAATAAAACAGTTTAGATGTCATCATGTTTTCCTACATCATGATCTCTCTTTTATTTGTATACATGTACAGTATGACAAATTTGTAGTACAGAAATTGTTTTATTATCTTTCAATCGTGTGATTTTTATCACATTTAGTTATAATGCAGCTAGAGTCTTTTTGTGCAGTAGATTATTGAGTCTGTTATATTATACATTGGTAAAACAACTTTACACATGTTTTATCTGGAACATTTGGGGTTACCTTTTCTCATGGACTAGCTTATCTATTTCTGCTTTTGAAAAATAATAATAAAAAACCCCTCAATTCCACCATAATGAATGAAGGTAACATTTTTGCAGTGTTTCATCAATGTACCTGTGTGCATTACTACCACAGTTTAGTGACATTCGGGGGAAACATACAATACTCAGAAATCAAATAGCTACAGAATTGAGAAACATTTTACTGTGTAGTTTCAGTTATAACAACAATACCAGTTAATTTAGAACTACAAACCACAGAGGGAAATAATAATAGCAATAGCACTTAGACTTATATACCACTTCACAGTGCTTTACAGCCCTCTCTAAGCAGTTTACAGAGTCAGAATATTGCCCCCAACAATCTGGGTTGTCATTTTACCCACCTTGGAAGGGTGGAAGACTGAGTCAACCTTGAGCCTGATGAGATTTGATCTGCCGAACTGCTGGCAGCTGGCGGTCAGCAGAAGTAGCCTGCAGTACTGCATTCTAACCACTGTGCCACCATGGCTCTTGATAATTTAAAAATTTCAGAAACATGCTTACATGAAATACATTTGGAGGATAATTCTTGATCTAAACATTTTTATAAGAAAAGTCTATAGTAATATTCTTATCCTTTCACAAGATTTCAAACCAGCTGAATGAAGCAAGCGCCTCATATGGCCTATGATTACATTCATATTTATTCTTGATAGTATGGATATTTTAGGACCCCAAACAATGAAGATTATTGCCTATCTATGTAGATTTTGGATATTTTAAGTACTCTGAATTTTAAACAGTCATTTCCCCTACACTCAGCTTGGCTTGCATCCTCACTGACTGTTTTGTCAGCATTTAAGATTATTTCCTATTAATAGGAATTCTCACATCATCCTGCTTGCTCCTTTACTGGTAAGCTCCCATAGAACAGCCCAATACTCTGCATTTTTTCAGACAGTGCTGGCTCAATGGCCTTGAAACAGAGACAAACATCATCACCTATAGTCGGCAATATAAATCCACAGGAACTGAAAAAGCACCTTTGGGATTGTCCAATTTTCACAATGCTGTGATTAGAACTAAAATCATTACATTTTGAAGGGTGGGGCTGCAATTCTGTTTACACTTTACCCCTGGAAAATCTATTATTTTCTTGTATTGCATCCTATTCCTGAAAATGTTAGAATATGTTATTCTACTTATTTATTTTGTGGTGTGGTTCTCTATTTCCTTTATTTCCTTCTATAAGTCCCCATCATATCATTTCTACCCTGTAAGCAATTTAGTGGGCTTTTACATCCCTGATTAACTAGCTTCCCAAGAGCTTGCGTTCAGTTCTCAACAGAGAAACAGCTGGATTTCATGTTAGTTTACTTTCCTTTTATGGATAGAGTGTGTAGATTTTTCTTCGCTTAGGACCAATGCATACTCAGATCAGCAGCCACTCTTTGGCTAGTTTGAAATAGCACGAATAAATATCAATTTGTTGGCATGCTGAGCAAGCATTTCTACTCCACTCTAATGCTAATAGATGGATGTAGTGCTTTGAACACTAACATGAAAGGGCAAAAGTACCGTCTGTCCAAAACTAATCTGAATGCATTTACAACACATTGTCGAGGCTTGAGTTACAGATGAATTAATTGTCTTACAAACCTCTTATTTTTTGCAGCATGAAATAGAAGATTATGTCACCCAAAAAGTAGGTCATGCCAAAGTGTGAAATATGCAAACAAACTCTTGATAGAGAGCCAGTTTCCCTATGTATGGCAGAAATTCCAGTTGCCCCACGTGTATTTTCCAAAATGTGTCTTCTAAGCATTTTGGGATTCTTTCCCTCATTAACTAGGTAACTAACTGCAGGCATGACTCTTCCCTTATAAAATGCAGTTTTGCATGGCATATGCAAGCAAGCCCTCCAGATCCATTTATTTCTACTTTTCTCTTTCTGCTCTTTGCTCTGCCATTCTTTAACCAAGTTCACCTTTAGGTTCTGGGACGTCCAAAGGGGAGATCAAAAGAGTCAAGATGTTTTGCACAGCAAAACAAATCCTTGCTCCTTTTTTTACATGTGTTGTTTTGATCACATGGTCATGGATGCTTCAATCATGACATTGTGGTTACCATCTGGATTCTTTCTGATATGTAGTCCTCCCATGGATACCTTGTGTGACCCTGCTGAAGACACTGCAACATGCGAAGAAGTCACAGCCAAGTACAAAAACTTCAGTTTGGATTGACTACAGAGAGTTTATGGGAACTTTGCATAATCAGTTCAAGCCAAGCCCATCTCATATTACAAGGTATGCACACTGCTGCTAGAAGTTGCACAAGGAAGAGTTCTATGGCCTCCCAGAATGTGGCCAAATTTATTGTGTTGTATTTTCTTTCTCTCCTTCCTCCAGGATGCACTTACCCTAAAGCAGGGGTCTGCAACCTGTGGCTCTGGAGCCGCATGCGGCTCTTTGGGCCCTCTGCTGTGGCTCCCTGTCGTGTGATCCCATCACTGACTGGCCCTGCCCCTCGCCCTCCCCTCCCAGTCACTCCTTGCCTAGCCTGAGAAGGTAAGGGCAACGGCGGGGGATGACACACACACACACACACACACACACACACACACACGGGAGAAAGAGAGAGTGAGAGTGAGAGAGATACACAGATACAGAGAGAGGTGGGAGAGAGGGAGGGAGAAAGAGAGAGAGGGAGGGAGGGGGGGTCAAAGGGTTTTGTGGCTCCCGATGTTTTTTAATGACCGGCTGGGTAGGCATGGCTAGGGGGTCATGTGACTGGATGGGAGTGAGTGACATCAAGTTGGCCACGCCCACCCAGGTTTTGTGGCTCCCGGTGTTTTCTTTTCTGTGGGAAATGGGTCCAAATGGCTCTTTGAGTGTTTAAGGTTGCAGATCTCTGCCCTAAAGCGAAGTGGTGATGCTACCTAAATCTCAATAGTGAGGAGTGTGTGCTTTCTTAGATCGCAAGAGACAGCAATCTCCTGTTTGGGGATAGGAGGGAGGGGCCATGCTTTTTCAGGAAAGGAAGGATGAAGTTATTACTTTGGCACCAAGCTAATGGTTGAAACTGCAGTTTCCTGGGGGAGTTTTCTGCGTGAGAATATTTATGGATGAGTGTTTTTGTATGTTTGGTTCCATCTTTGGTTCACATGTTTGTTTTGGATGGGTTAAAAATTAGTAATGGTTTCAGATTTATTTTATAATTTATGATGGATTAATGATGAATTTTGGTGAGATTTCTGATGGCCCAACTTGCAAAAAAATAGTTCTAGTTGGCCTCATACATGAAAAATTGCTTGTCCTTGTATGCTTATTTCTTTTATTTATAAGGTCTATGCCACCCGTCTAATACTTACACATCACTCAAAAGTTTTACCACTGTAAAAATCAATAAGCACAAAACAGACTTATCCTGTTTCCACAAACTGTTCGAACATTTCTAATAAAAATGATAAAACTGGAAGAAGCAAGAGTTATCCCGGTAAATAGTTTTGGTTCCTGTGGAATAAATGCTTTCCTAAGACAAAGGCCATGTTGACCCTGTTAAAGGTGAGAATAAATCTCATAGAGGCGATGTGGATCTTGTCTTGGAATTCAGACATTTAGAAATAAAGCCGAGATTAAAAGTCTAATAGAAAATATTTATTTCGGTACAAAAATAATAAATCATGAATAGTTACATTTTGCTAATAAATCGTGGCCAGAGTCAAAGGCAGAATAATAATAATGGAGAATCTGGAATGCACACATGCGCAGAAGATCACATAACGTGTCCTGCTTGTATTGGAATGTACCATAATATTAGGATAGGAATGCATCACCCTGCATAGACATACAATTGGCAATATTCACTACGTGACAGACCCATTGGCAGAATGGCTGCAGTGATGATGCCAACCTGGCTTCCTCTTGCTTCCACTTTCTCTTGTCCCATGCCCCTGCCATAATTGGATCAAGAGAGGCAATACATTTGCCAATTCTGTTGATCTTCTGTTCTCATGGTCTTCAGAAGGTACATTGGAAGCAAGACTTTACAGAGTCTTCCTGTGCTGTAATGATGTACAGGCAGTCCTTGTTCAGTGACTGCCTTATTTAATGACTGTTTGCAGTTATGGTGGTGATGACAAGGAATCTTTGCAAACAGTCCTCACTTTTATGATTTTAGCAGGTCTACAAAGTGAAGGAAAGCTGAAGAAAGATCATAAGTACGGTTGCAACTTCACTTTGCTTCGCTCAGCAACCAAGTTTGTTAAAGGAAGACAACCTGAATTGATTTTTCAGACTTCTCCATTGTGCTGGGAATTTCCAGAGGGCAAAATCTCTCTGCCTTAGAAGTTGTCCAAGGCAATTTGAATACCACAAGGGAAATAAAAATGGGTATGAAGAAGAATCAAGCCAGCATCCTTCTTCTGGTTCTTTCTCTTTCAATGTTTAAATTAGATCAAAATGAACATTGATGGCCTGAGTTATAAATATGAATCATAAGAAGTATATTTAAGCTGCCATGAGGGTTTTGGAGTTATGAAAACCTGCCCAGAATCTTATCTCTCTCCCCACTGACACCATAAAGGTCTAGGTGTCCATAAATTCTATGGAATTTTGTTCCTCCCTGCACAGCATTGGTCAGCTGTTGTTCTTGGGGTCACAAGAGTCCACCTTCAGCCATGGAAAGGTGACGAACAGCTACTCTCTCTCAGTCTCATGGAAATTTTGTCAAGGAGCAAAATAGGAGGAGAGAGACGCCTTGAGAAAAGATGCAATCCTAAAATGGAAGTAAAGCAGGGGTGAAATCCAGCAGGTTCTGGAGAAGCGGTAGCGGAAATTTTGAGTAGTTCAGAGAGCCGACAAATACCACCTCTGGCTGGCCCCAGAGTGGGGTGGGAATGGAGATTTTGCAGTATCCTTCCCCCAGGAGTGGGGAGGGAATGGGGATTTTGCAGTATCCTTCCCCTGCCACACCCACCAAGCCACACCACACCCTCCAAGCCACGCCCACAGAACCAGTAGTAAACAAAAAATGGATTTCACCAGTGAAGTAAAGGGTTTTTTTCTGTAGGGCAGGAATTTGTATTTTGTACCTGCTTTGAGGCACTTTCCTTTATTTTTTTTCTTTTTTGGACAAAGTCAATGGCACCCACTGAAACATCCTCCCAGGTCTGAGGGACAAATTGTGCAACTGGAGAGGAGGAGGACTCCCTGAGGCCCTTTCGCCTTACACAAGCCTGCAGTGTGATCTAGAGATTGTCCCCTGAAGCTTTTGATCAAATTAAGCTTTAACTTTAACTTCCTGTGTTCTGGCCAGCCACAGTGCCAGATCTATTGAAATGCTGATACGGCGATGGAAGCAAGGGGGAGCGGAGCCCCGGTGACTGTAATTCATTGAAGAAATTAATATTATTATATGTTTAATATGTTACTGTGCTTACATATTACAAAACACATTATATTAATTGGATAGACGCAAAGGGAAGTATTTTTTTTTCAATAAAGCTTTTCAATTGCCATACCTCTCTTAATGCTGACCAGCAGAAGTGCCCTGGAATGCTTGATACTCTTATCTTGAAAAAAGGACACTTAAAAGTACATGCAACAGTACATTAAATCTCCTTGGCCTGCCCCCCCAACCAGGAAATTAACATAAAAATGTGCTATCCTAACCAAGCAGTCTGTTAACTGATAAGCTATCAAAAAAAATCATCTGTTATTTTTATAGCTCAAAGGCAGATGCCATTTCAAGAACTAAAGTTGATTGAGTAAAGATTTTAGTGCAAGATTTAGATTTAGTAAGATTTAGCACTTCAAATTTGAGGTACTCTAAAACAGAATCATTCGTAGTTTGAAATATTATCCCTAGAGCAATTAGACATTTGAATTTTGCTAGCTTGAGTTTTATCACGAACAAAATAATTTCATGTCATATCGTAAAGAATCACTCATTTTCTAATGTGTGCCTTGCAAATCTTATCTGCATTTGGCTCAGAAGACTGATATAATTACTCAATAAAACACTGATGTCAGAGCTTTCCAATCTATTATTTCTGTAGGGGCCCATTTCTGCTATTGTTTATTTTATGGGGCCCCAGGAAAGAAAAGTTTAATCAGCCTAATTGCAGTTGGTCTGATTTTGTAAATAATTATGATGGCTATCTTCTTCAATATTTGTGGTGGGGTAGAGGGCGGAGGGATATTTTTAGACCCTTCCAGGCAAAATAAATTACCAACTAAACTATGTTTAAAGGAGCTGGGATGGAATAATGATTGCACTTCAATTATCGCCCAGCAGGATCCACTAAACTTCACTTCCATTTAGATTCCTTTGATGAGAGACATCAAAATTTAGAGTTTTATTTCAATGAAAAGTATAATCCATTATATTTGCAAGCAAACCTCATGGCAGGGTTGGAAACTAGACCATGGTGCAAAGCAATTACCTTGAAAGAGAGTCAGGATGTTGATAACAACGAACACATTATCCTAAAAGCATTTTATATATAGTAGATTATATTGCCTATTTTCTATGTAAACACAGCACAATGGCAGGGACCTGGCTGAGTTGTTATTATGGATCCATTGTATCATATCAATATTAGTGTTTCTTCAGGAAAAGATTCAATGAAGGTGCTAAATATAAAGCCTATTGCAGACAAGTCAGAGTTGATAAGGGAACTAGTAGCCCAAACTATTTGGGAAACGTGTTTTCCCAATGGGATGATGCCCCAGTTCACAATATTTAGGGAAATCCTTGGGTAACCACTGTTTCTCAATTTGTTGGATGTGGGAATATTTGAGAACATCCTTCCACAGCAATGTATCTCTCTTGATGGCAGAAACCTGGCAGCTATCATCTATGTGCTTATGACTTGCAGATGGAACAATGGAATTGTGCCATAGAGAACCTATATGGCACACAATTTCATACTTTGTTAACATGTGTGATCTGGCAGGAGCATATCATACCAGTTCTCAATTATTTGTTCTAATTAAAATTGTGAAGTGCTGTTTTTTTTTAAAAGTAAAACCCAACTTGGCTTTGCCATTATAATGATTTTCCTGTCACATGAAGTGTTTCAGATCCTACTGTAATCTCAAAGGTTGCCAGCCCATCCACATGGTGGCAAACAAATTCCATTGGTGAGCAGTTCTTGATATAGACTGAATGAGACAGGATGGGGCTCAGATAAATGTCTCTCTCCTTCTCACTGTCTGTGGAATCTGCAGCCTCTCAGTGTCCTTTCTCTGCCTTTTTTTCAAAGTAATTCTGAAAGTGAGAGCATGTTTGGTTTAATGGTTAAGGCACCAGGCTAGAAATGAGGAGACCATGAGTTCTCTTCCCTCCTTAGGCTGACTGAGTGACTTTGGGCCAGTCACTCTTTCTCAGCTTTAGGAAGCAGACAATGGCAAGCCACTTCTGAAATCTTGCCAAGAAAAGTGCAGGGAGTACTCCCGTCACTAGGAGACAACACTGACTGAAAGGCATCACACAAACGTTTGAAAGTAACCCAGTTTCCTACAATGCCAACATTGCTGGTCAAATGCAGCACACACAGGCTTTTTTCTAAATTGCTATCTCATGTCATATGTAGAGCTCACAATGCATGCAGCTGATTCCCCTGTTCTTGCTTCAGTTTGCTTTCATTTCTTTTCCCCTACACAACAAATCTAGTTTTATAATTGCATTTGAAGGTGTCTGTTACCTGGGCTACGTTCATATTATTGATTGATTCTATGCCATCAAGTTTTTATTTTATTTTATTATTTTTAGATATATTTTTATTGTTTACATATAAATATATTGAATACAGTGTAATTGTCCTGGCATTCCCCTTACCATAAAACAAAAGTAAAAACAGGATAACATACTGCATATACTATTTTAAACAGTGCTAGTATTGTACAATAGTTTCTGACCATCATATTCTAATATGTCCATTTATTTATCATTCTAATACTTACATTCCTATATCGATATTAAAAATAATATCTCTTTCCGTGTACACCCAACCTGATTCTTTCACATTCCAACTTCTATTTCATGTTTCTAATCAATGATAGAATCTATTCCATGTTGAATAGTATTCTGTATCTCCTTTATCTTTTATTTTTAGCATTAGTCTGTCCATTTCTGCATGGTCTAGTATCTTCCTTATAGTTTCATCCTCTGAAGGGGTGTTTTCGTTCTTCCACTGCTGAGCATATATGAGGGTGAGTCAAAAAGTAAGTCCATTTTCTTTATTTCAGGTGAAGTTTTTGATAAAAATACCTGAAATTTTTCCCAGTTATAAATGATTATATCATTTACGTTCTGAAATACTTTGTTTCTTACTTTTCAGGTTTGTAGACTCGCAAGGAAAATTCAAAATGGCTGCCCCCTTAGAGTTGCGTCAAAAACAAAGAGCAGTGATTGAATTCCTTGTTGTTGAGGGGGAAACCCCTGTGAACATTCACAGACAATTACAAAATGTGTTTGAGGACAATACTTTCGATTATAGAGGGTTTGAAAGAGGGTTTGAGAGGCAAACATTATTCCAGTGATGAGGAAGTGAAAACTGCAGTGAAGAAGTGGCTCAAAGAACAGTCAACAAAATTTTACGAGGCAGGGATACATGCTCTCATTCGAAGGTGGAACATTGCTATTGAGAGAAACGGTGACTATGTTGAGAAGTAGGGATGTGATCCACAGAGGACCAGCTTCATTTTGATGTATGCTACATGTTCCTGTGTTGGTAATTATACCTGTCCTAAAGAAAATGGCATTACTTTTTGACTCACCCTCATATAATTCTTGCTGCGGTCAAGACATGTAATATTAGATATATTGTCCCTTTATCATAGCCATCTAATATAATGCCTAATAAAAAAACAAATCTGGCTTAAAATCTATATGTTGTTTGATCATTTTTTTCTAACCACGTATGGATTTGTGTCCAAAATTTCCTTGCCTTTATACAGGTCCACCATGTGTGGTAATATGTGCCAGGTATTTGTTTACATTTCCAACAGTTTAGGGACATATTGCTAAACATTTTAGCCAATCTTGCTGGGGGCAGATGCCACCTATGGAACATTTTATAGAGATTTTCCTTATATGATGTGGCCATTGTCAGTTTCCAGTTTCTATCCCAAAGCTTTTGCTATTTATCAAAATCTATATTATATCCAAAGTTTTTGGCCCATATTATCATCATCTCTTTAACTTGTTCTTCTTCCATTTTATAATTTAATAGTATAGTATCTTTATCAATTTGTCATCAGTCCCCACTAATATCTTGTCCAATGTTGTTAGTTCTCTATAAAAAACCCAGTGTTTTCACATCTTTCACATAACACAATTGTATCTGCAGGTACAACTGTTAGATATCCAGACTGCATGGTTACAACCAGGTCCTCCAGTCAAGCGGGAAAATGAATGCTGCTGATTGGTTAAGCCATCTGAGAGCTCCCTATAAAAGGGCTAGCTGTCAGACTGGCACTCTGCTGGATCTTGTACATAATATAATAAAGAGTCCTCAGCAGATTCAGGGCTGCCGGACTCAAAGTAAAAAAGAGCAAGTGTCAAATAGGGGTCCCAGAGGTGGAGTTCCTGGGGTATTGGATTAACGGGGCAGGCATTCACCCTACCACCAGCAAAGTTAGGGCTATTAAGGAGGCCCCTACCCCCACAAACAAAACTGAGCTGCAGACGTTCCTGGGGTTGCTGAACTTCTACAGCGTCTTCCTCAAAAATAAAGCGACTGTGGGGGGACTTCCGGTTCCAGCTTCGTCGGCGTCACTGGCGCTTCTCACAGGGCGTCCTTTCAACTTGCCGTAAAAGCCGCCAGATCAGCTGTCTGGCGGCTTGAAAATCTCTCCCCGGGTGAAGGGGAGAGATGAGAGCGTGACAGGTGGGGTAGAGCCCCCCTAGTGCCCTAAAAGTCAACTTAGGGCGCATAGGGTGAGGGCTCCCCAAGTAGCCTGTCTGCTGCTCCGGGAAGCTGGAAGCCTCCGCTAGAAAGCAGAGCAAGATGCCGCGGCCACCGCTGCTGTTTTAAAGAGGTACAACTATTTTAAAAATACAGAGAGCAGCCAGAGAAAGACAGGAGTCCTGGAGGCACTAGCTTGTCCTTTAACTCCATTCCTGGGTTTTCATGATGGAAGAAACAAAGTAACTTAATAAGGAGTGGCAACAAGATGGCGATTGGAAACGTTGGTGCAGAAGAGAAAGTTATTTTTGCTTTGTTACCAGCCCTTTCCTCTGGAAACCTTTGATTTGAAGAATGATTTTTTTTCTTTTTCCTTTTTTTCTGAATTGATCTATAGTTTTATAAAAGATAAAATTTAAATAGTTTTGGACTTGGAAAGGAATTATTTTTTAAAGTAAAGATCTGGGGTTTTTTTCCCTCTTCTCTTTGTCCTTTTTTTTTGAAAACATTGAAATGGCTTCTAAACTTGAAAAGACTGTAGTGAATAAAAGAACTGAGTACTCCTTTGATCATATTGTAAAGAAGAAATCTATGCCTGATTTAACATCATCAAAGTCTTTAACACCTGAGACTATTTTTAATACATTGAAAGCAATGAAAAATGAGTTAATTTTAGAATTTAATTCAAAACTTGCGGAAATAGAAAAAAAATGCAGGCTGCTATGGAGAAGATGAATTTACAATTGAGAGCGGATGTGGTGAAAATTTGTAAAGGATTAGCAGCAAATATGGAGATTTTGGAGAAGGATTTGGAAAAAAATAAGAAAAATTTAACAATTTCAGAGGAATATATAACCAAGGTTCAAAATGATATATCAAAATTGGAAAAAGAAGCGATGATGTCCCAATTTCGAGAGATGAAATTTGCTATAAGAGTCAGGGGCTTGAAGGAATTTTTTTTTGAAAATTTGAAAGAAAGAATGACAGAGGCACTGGAGCAGGTGTCTGGATTGTCTAAAGATGAATTGGCTACACAAATCGATAAAATATACAGAGTTAATTCTTGGTATGCAAAACAAAACCACTTGCCAAGGGACATTGTAATATACTTCACTACCAGAGCTTTGCGGAACAGAATCATACAGGCGACTTTCAATAATAATCTTCAGGCAAATGGTCAAGAAATAAAGATATGGAAAGAAATTCCTGCCAAGATGCTTAGAGATAGAAGAGAATATTCTTTTCTGGTCCAGGAATTAAAAATACAAAATTTACAATACAAATGGAATGTACCAACAGGAGTAACCGTAAAATTCTTGGGAAAAAGATATGGACTAAATACAATAAAGAAAGCTACAGAATTCTACATCAATGTTTTAAAGGCTGATATCTCTAAAATTCCAGTAGAAAAAGGCATGGAAATAAGAGAGGAGGAGAAGGGAAATCCAGATATACGTGATCAAGAGGAAATAATTCCAAAGATTCCAAAAGAGTGGCAGAGCCAGACAGGTGATTGTGACGTGGAAAAGGAGACGGAGGAATGGGATCAGATGACAGCTGAAGCGACAGATTTGAAATGGCCAAAGGACAGACGGTGTTGAAATTTATAGGACGGTTGAAAAGATGAACAAGGTTGTAAACATTTTTTTCTTTTCTTATGTTGTATTAATATTGTCTATTAATGGTATTATATTTTATTTTTAGTTTGTTTTTTAGATATATATTATATATTCTGGAGTTATAAATTTGATATAGTGCATTATCTCGTTATTATTAATTTGAGGATTTGAAATATTAATATTGTTTATCGATGGTATTTTCATAACAAATATTTTGAAGTTATAAACTGGATATAGTGTAATATTTTGGTATTACTATTTTGAGGATATAGGAATTAAGTTTAAAAATTTTAGAGGCATAAAGAGTTGGTTGTTATTCTTTTTATCATTATTATTATATATTTTGGTTATTATTTTTAGTATAGTAGATAATATATATTTTGAAGCTGATACCTTAAGGTATAGGAATATTGTTATTAAGGTGTATTTTATGGTTTGAGGTTTAGAGGAAATGTTATACATATAATATGTTATTAATAAGTTGGTGGATTTTAAGTTTAAGTCTAAGGGTGTTGAAATACAAGGGGTTAGTTTTTAATTCCTAACTTCTAGTTTCACTTTATTTTTTTTTATTTTTTTTAATCATTATTAATGTATATATATTAAATATTGGGAAGTTAATATTTTGGTATATGGTAAAATTATGTTATTAATATTGTTTGAGTTTATGACTAAGTTTAGTGTATGAGGTTCATCTTTGTTTCTTTTTTATTTTACTTATTTTTGTTTTTCACTTGTTTACTTTCTCTTTAATTTTTAAGTTTTGAATAGTTTAAAAATTCGGAGTTAAAGATGCCAAAAAAATGAGGGATCTAAGATGTTATTTTAATCTAATTTAAATTTATGTTATTGAATACTATGCCCTGTACTTTTTCTGGGAAGTCCGGGGGGGGGAGGGAAGGGAAGGGAGGGGGTTGTGGGTAGGGGGGATGGGGGGGAGAAAATTGATAAAAATGCTTGTACTTTGTACTAATAAAACTTTTTGAATTTAAAAAAAAAAGCGACTGTGGCTGAGCCCCTGCACCGGCTGCTGGCTAAGAAGGCTACATGGGTCTGGGGCTGAAGCAGCTGCCTTCAGAGGACAGTTTCCTCATTCAATTTAATGAGACCCTGCCAGTGGTCCTTGTGTGCAACGCTTCTCCTTTTGGGGTTGGGGCTGTTCTCAGCCACTGGCTGCCCAATGGGAGGGAGGCTCCAGTAATGCTTTCAGCATTGTTTTAAACCAGGGGTCCCCAAACTTGGCAACTTTAAGACTTGTGGACTTCAACTCCCAGCTATGCTGGTTGGAGAATTCTGGGAGTTGAAGTCCACAAGTCTTAAAGTTGCCAAGTTTGGGGACCCCTGGTTTAAAACAATCAATTCTCTCACCCAGCTTTTCTACTAATCTCTTATAACAATGGGGAGAGGTTACAATATTAAAGCAGTAACCGAGAATAAGGTGACAGAGGTGGGGGATAAACTGGAACAGGATTTGAGTGGTCCTAACCCTAACTTTTCATGAAAATATCCTGACTTGCTAAATTACTACAGAAAGCCTACTACCATGTTATAGTATACATGTAGGAAGTCCTTGTTTAGTGATTGTCTCATTTAGCAACCATTCATAGTTACAACAATGATGAAAAAGTAACTTTGTAACCAATCCTCGCATTTATGACCTTCATGGATCTGTAAAGCAAAGGATAGCTGAAGTGAGATCACAAGCAACTCACTGCTTCACTTAATGACTTCTTTGTTTAATGACTGAGTTGCTGGTCCCAACTGTGGCCACTGAATGAGAACTACCTGTAAATACTTCATGATGGGTTCATACCTATGAGCAAACAAAGAAGTGTAAATTTAACTTTGCCTCAATTTGTCATATATGACAAATTTGCAGAGGTTTATAGTTTCCCCTAGTATGTTTGGCAATCTTAACAACCCTTCTATGAATGCTATGCAGAAGAAAGTGAAGCAGGTCATTAAAAAAATGGCATTTCCCCCAATGGCATCTCTGGTCTGGAAAATCTGAGGGGAGGAAGATGTGGTAGAATAACACAAGACCGAATAACCCTGTGCTTGAGTTTCCTCTGTCCCTAATGCTGCTGGGGTGTGTGTGTGTTTATAAATAAAGATAATTTCTATTCTCTCAAATTGTTTAGTTTTTTTAAAAATGTGTTAATATCTGTTAAACATTTGTTCTCTATTTTTGGTTTTACTTTTGCTTTTCTTCTACAGAAGAAAAGTCCAGGTGACTAACCCAGATTGGATCCTGCAATATGTATATTTATATGCCTGCCTGCCTGCCTGCCTGCCTATATCTGTCTGTCTGTCTGTCTGTCTGTCTGTCTGTCTGTCTGTCTGTCTGTCTGTCTGTCTGTCTGTCTGTCTGTCTGTCTGTCTGTCTGTCTGTCTGTCTATCTATCTATCTATCTATCTATCTATCTATCTATCTATCTATCTTGATATTAAGCTTTGAAATGTTATTTCTGTTTTCCTTTCTAGGTTTTTCTTACTGCTTTAACTGTTTTTAATTTGTAAAAATGAAGTGTTTTAATATTGTGTGTGACCAGCCATACGCTAAATATCTATCTATCTATCTATCTATCTATCTATCTATCTATCTATCTATCTATCTATCTATCTATCTATCTATCTATCTATCTATCTATCTATCTATCTATCTATCTATCTATCTATCTATCTATCTATCTATCTATCTCTATCATCTATCTATCATCTGTCTGTCTGTATCATCTATCTATCTATCTATCTATCTATCTATCTATCTATCTATCTATCTATCTATCTATCTATCTATCTATCTATCTATCTATCTATCTATCTATCTATCTATCTATCTATCTATCTATCTATATCATTTTGTGTTTGCCTGTGTATGGTTGTAGACTTTAGATGCATACTATCTAAAGAACCCTTGTTATTGGCAATATAGAAATATTCAATGATTAAAGCTCTACAATTTGTTTAATCACCTTTTAAATTTGTATGCATTGATGGCTACCACCACATCCTGAGGAAGTGAATTCCATTTACGTAAATAAATATTTCCTTTTATCTGTTTCTCAGTGGAGTACTTTGCATCCTGCTACTCATAAAAGTGAATGACTCTCCTACTTTGGGAAGTTAAACTCAATATTGAGCTGATTGCAGAATTGTGACAAGAAGAGTTAAGCATCACCAAGATGCATATACATACATATACGTATACGTATATACATATGCTGACCAGACTAACTCTTGTCCTATGAAAGTATCACTTCCTGGCTCCTGATAGGAATATTGCATGGATCCTGTAAATACTTCTCATACATCACCCTACTCATTTTCAGCAGAACTTGTCCTCCTCTCCCAACTGTAGTCTCCAAAGAAATTATTACTCGTGAGATTTTTCCCTATATTTTTTTTAATCAAAGTATCAGGGCCACCCAAATTACTAACCTCCATTTTTCAGAAGTGAAAGGAATTGCTGGAGTATAATTGAACCTTAAAATGTGCAACTGAGACTCATGAGGATTATACAAAGGCCCAACTTCCTATCAGAATCAAATGAGAACCCTTTCAGATTGAAGAGGGATATAAACAAGAAATATAAGCCTTTAATTGGCAGGGGAAATCAGATAAGCTCTCTTTAAATACTACCATTGATAGAAAAATATGAACTCAAATTACCTTTGATTAAGTCACTTAAGGAAATCTAGTGAGGGTAGGAGGGTTTAGCAAAGGTGCCTTACTGCATTAATCACTGGAAATAAAAAAGAGACTCACAGATTTATGAGAAATGACAAAAAATAAATACATAAATACATAAAAGCTATTGAAAGTTTTATTTCATTTCCGGTGCATCATTTGCATGATATCAGAATTCAATGTCAAACCCAAGATTTATATTTTTACTGTTAACCAGTACTTTCTCCATGGAAATTAAAGACCTCTCAGAAATGTCATGAAATTTTGGTCATAAATTTGGTCATAACTTTCTAGATTGCAAGTGAGAAATTCATGGTTATTCCCTGTCTTTTCTAATGTTACCTGTTTTGCTCCTTTACATGTAGAATGACTGAAAAAAACTGTTGCTGAAAAACAAAAAAGAGGGATTTTTTCTGAAACCACTAAGTGAAGGAGTGTCCATTTCATGACTTTCTGTCATTATAAAACTTGAAATAAATTAAGACATGATACCACTTCAAGTAATGTCAAGGATTTGATGCACTTCTATATTCTGTGAAATGCAACAATATCTGCTTCTTTGAAGTGTCCAAAAGTGTCCAAAGAGAATTTGACATAAACAGTGCTCATAATGTATTAACGTTATTTGTGGCAACATGTAGTAAATCTTTTGCTTCTGGCAGGCAAGTTACATCCAAATAGCTACATAACCGGATTTTTCTTTTTCTTTTTCTGTTTTTCTTTTCTGTTTTTCTTTTCTTTTCTTTTTCTTGTTTGGATATTGCACAGGATGGATAGATCTGTCAACTTCAATTTCTCTCTCTGCCCCCCTCCCATTTTAAAAATAAAAATAAAACTCAAGTTCTTTTAATCTTATATATAGAGGAATTGAAATTGTCAATACGGTATGGTTAAAAAAAAAGGACCAAATTCTGACTCAACTCAATAAGCTTTTCTGGAGAAAGAAATGATCAGAGAGGGCTTGGATACTATTTGCAAGGAAATTGAATATTCCCATTAAAAATCATGGGTTTGTATTAGGCAATGTGAGAGGTCAAAGCCTCAAACATATCCAAGGCCTGAGCAAGCTTGTACAGATTTTTCTCCTCCATTACAAGAGGCCCAGGGCTGATATTAAACTCCCCACTGCGCCTGGGATATCTAAGGACTGGACAGGCTGCAGATTCTGCAAACTTTCCTTCTTTGATCCAATCTTGATCTGAGTTAACTCTCTCTTTGATCTGCCCATTTCTCTTCATTCACATTGTCCAGGAGAACCTCAGACCATCAGCATTATTTTATGAGATTACAGATAACTACGGTATATCTGACCTCAGGAGTTTTAGATGAGTCCTTTTCTGAGCCTGTGAGTAATTCATGTGCATATCTTTCTCTTCAAATTATAAATGTCGACACTCACATAAAGCACAGCAATTGCCTTCACTCACATTGGAAATGTTTATACTGTATCATGCGGGTATTAAATTTAGGATTGATATATTCAAGGTTCTCAAACAGTGAGTGGCAACCTGGGCTTCATCCTCCTTTATTGATTTATATCAATATTGATTGTTTCCTGATTGCTTATTTGTACCCTATGACAATCATTAATGATTGTCATGATTCTTGACAAATGTATCTTTTCTTTTATGTACACTGAGAGCATATGCACCAAAGACAAATTCCTTGTGCGTCCAATTACACTTGGCCAATAAAGAATTCTATTCTATTCTATTCTTTAATGCTTGGCCAAAAGATACCTTCTCCACAAATATGGCCAGGAGCTGAAGTTCCTGATATCATTCTCCTCTTCAAATGAGCTTGCTAGAAATATCCTTGACAACATCACCAAGAAAAGGAAAGTGTGGAGGTTGAGTCTGCTGTGGTTGAAGGAGCTGCATATGCTTGCACCTCATGAGCTCAGGTTGCCATACATGTCACAGTCTTTATGCTTCCTCAGCATTTCTTCCTTTCACTAATTTCTCTGTGGTTCATTCCAATAGAGTTCCATAAAGGAAAAGGGTGATGATCACCCAACCAAGCAACCAGATCCTAAGAGCCAGGATAAAAAGAAACAGAGGGTGTTTTCATTTTAGACTTTTTTTTAATCCTATCTTTATTATTATTATGGTTGGTTGCTTAGTCAGCCAGATATTTAGACTGGATTTGGCATTTTTATTCACCTATTGAGTCTTTACAAGCATATACACACAAATACATGGGAACATGTTTTTATAATAATTGCAGATTAAAATATCCTATGCTTCTATTTCTGTAGACTGTTAATTCACAATCAATAGTTCTTAGTGCTATTATTCCTACTCCTTAGTACAGACCATTGTCACTGTCACGTGTACCCTTATCATGGGCCTGAATTTCTATAAACACTTCTAAAGATCACCCAATATTTTCAATCAAATAGTATTCTACTGAAAAACCAGAGCAAATTAAACAATGCAGTCCTCCAAAACCCAACCTCCCCCCCCTTTGCATTAAAAAGTAGATAGTTTGAGAATATTTTATTGAGATGCAACTGCACGCAAAACTGATCTTTATAGAGATGGATGGGTCCCTTTGTGCAGATAAAACCCAGATTTTAAATATTTCTTTTTAATTGTTATTGTCTTTGTGCTCAAGGACTGATTGTGGGAAAAATGCCATTCACTGATCATAAAAAGAAAAAGAAAATATAATAAAACAGTAATTGGTCAATGATGATTGAACTAACGACTTTACGGTGCCAGTCAAACACCCGTAATAATTGCTCTTTGGACTTTTTATGAAAGGTACAGGACTGTTTCACAAGGCTAATTCAGCATTATAAATCCCCCATTTTATGTCAGTTTCCACCATTATCGCATAAAACTTTGTGATATACAGAAGTCCTGTTATTATTAAATGTACCTAATTCCAGCAAAGACTTATTAAAGAAAAGCCATGAACATTATGTTTCCACTGGTAAACATGGGCAAGATCAGATGTCACTAACGACACTAACGTATTGAGAAGTAGGTCCCATATCAATTGATTCTGGGAGAAAGGATATACTGTAATTGTGTCAGTAAAGGTGAGAAAACTTCTAAGTGTTTAACTTTGGCTAAATGACTTCCTAGTACCTTCACTGATTTTAGAGAACAGTTTCTTAATAGAACTGAAAAGCCCATTCAAAGTGCCACTAAAATGTTTTAAAGTCCTAAATCTGAACAATTGCTTCATCTCTCTCCCTCCCCTCCTTTTCTCCTTATCGTCCAGGCCTCTTTCTGGATGCTTGACAAATGATGTGACCTGCTTACTCAGGAAGGGGCCTTTCTGATATTTCCACCACCAAACAAAGGCCTTTTATTCAGCTAAGCTTTTGAGCTCGTTTGTTTTTCAAAATACCGTTGGTGCTTTCTAGAACATTACCAAGACATTCTTCTCAACATGGGTGAAAACTCCATGCAGAAATGTATATATTAGGGAAAATGTGAAAGATCTAGGGATTTTGAGGGGTGAAACATAAATCAAAGACCCTTTGATACTATTGTTTTGTACTAGCTCCAGACTTGGTAAGTTTCTTGAGGACATCCGGTTTGAGGAGGTGAGCTGATTTATTTCCTACTCTTTTTGGGAGTATTAGAAGCCACAGCAAAGCTGAGTTGGGAGCAGGGGTAGCAATCATTGTAACTCTGTGGTTCTTGGGATGGGCCATATTTCTAACAACAGAAACACCTGGTTTCATTTGGTTTAGTTTGGTTAACTTGCCTTGCTAGTGGCTGCTATTCTTAATGTCTTCCGGCCAGTCTTATTCTCTCTCAATCCTTGAGATTCAATGTCCTATTCTTGCAGATCATTTATGTCAAACTTCAAGCTTATTTTCCACCTCCCTCCAATCCAGCCACCAAAGAAACAAGTGACCAGAGAAGTAGCTTGTGGGGAAAGTGCTGAGTTGCAATGCACACATGTCATCTTAACAAATCACCAAGATGCTTTAATGCAACAGAAGAATGGCAGTATGGTGACCAGGATATCTCCAGGGAATTTAAATACTTTTATTTGTTTACAATTGACTTTTCCTCCCACAGCTTCCTCCTATAGCAACCTGGCAGAGATTTTTTTTTTGAAACAGCCAACAGTCAATGTACAAGTACGCTGAAAATATTGAAGTGGGATTGAAAAGATGGCACTAGCAATTTTTTTAAAAAATATACTTCTTGTGGGGAGTAGGTATAATGGGATTTTCATTGTTTCAAACTAAATGGTAGCTCAAGGGGCACCGCGATGATTGGATGGCATTCCTTGCACCCTTGTACTATTCAGCTGAAGAGAGGGAGAGGCTGTTGATTTGGCACAAGAGGTTGGGAGAGCCTTGCCAGTCATGAAGATGACTGTGTGTCTGTTTTATATGTGATTGGGAAGTATTAAACACGGTGTGGAAGTACCTGAAAAATCCATGTGAAATGTTCATGCTACCAATTCAATGCAAACCGATGTGGAAAAAAACACAAGTTTTTTTTTACAAAACTCAGTTTGCATTTTTAAAGAAAAAATACAAATTGAATGAAGCTGTTCTATCCAATTCTAAAATCGTGATGCATGGAATATATGTATCCACATTTCAGAGCAGTTTATTTATCATTAAGAAAATATTAATAGTAACTACCTGATTCCCCCAGGAACTGTTGGAGCCGCAACTTTAAAATGCTGAACTTATCACATCATTCATAAACATATTACCCAGCAAGCCTCAGATTTCTATAGTCAGGGTCTGTTGATCGTAGTGATTAATAGTTTATGAAGTAGATTGCTAATTCCTGCCCCCCCCCAAAAAAAAAGGTTTTTTGGCAATATGAAACATGAGCTTTTAATTTGAAATGCTTTTTGTGTTTTAAGTGTTTGTTTTATTAAATTTTTGTGAATATTCTGTTTCAGAAAAATAAATAATGATAATGATAGCACTTTCTCAATCCAGCCTGCAGGAGTCATCCAACACATCATGGAACAAAACACAGACAATATTGAAAGAGATGGAGGGAGGGAAGGAGGGAGGGAGGGAGGGAGGGAGGGGGAGAGAGAGAGAGAGAGAGAGAGAGAGAGAGAGAGAGAGAGAGAGAGAGAGAGAGAGAGAGAGAGAGAGAGAGAGAGAGAGAGAGATTTTAAAACTTATAACTTCATACACTACTCCTTACTACACTACTCACTGAGTTGGTACCCTTTTATATGTTGATTATAACTATTTTCCCAGCCAGCACATCCACTGACCATGGTGAAGGAGTTTTACCCCATATAACTGAAGCTGGGTCTTTTGCCCTGTTCAACTCTCTCTGCTTAAACAAGATATGCAAGTTTCTGAAACAGAATTGTTAAAACACCCTCATGGCTAGATGGAGGTAAGCTGGGGGTAGCCTAACTTGACTTGCCAGTTGTGCAGCATGGATTAGAAAAATTGAGCTCTAACCTCCTATTAACAAATATAGGAAATGCATAAGCAACTATAACTACTTTGTGTTTTATCTGACTGCGACAAAATATACAGGGACATTACATCACCATGAAGAGATACAGTATATTATATTTCCCAGAGATTGGTGAAGAGACTTTTGAGTGATTTGAATGGGGTGAAGTTTAAAGGAATAGTTGACCACTAGCACACTGAATACAGGATGGCAATTTTATAAGAAGCAGCACAAGGTTTTTCAGACTCTGCTTCTGATCTCATAACATAAGTGCTCACCTCTCCTCCTTCTTCTCTGTATCATGCTCCTCCTCCCCCCCTCCTCCTCCTCCTCCTCTTCCTCCTCCTCCTAAAAATGTGTAATGAAATTTGGAGCCACACTGCTGCAAAGGAATTAATGGGAGGATGGTGGCAAAAAATACAGATTTTCCAGAATATGATGGAACTGAATATATGGTTGGAAGGTTTGCCATTACATATAGTGTCAGGTAGATAAGACAGTTACAAAACTTCATAATCATATTGGAGTAAAATGAAAAACTGTCAGGGAAGCAAAAGAAAAATATCTCAAATTCTCCCTACTCTGTCCTTCTAGATACCTTAATTGGGGAAAGATGGTAGCCTGGTCACAACAATTTCTCTACTTTGAGAGCAGACCTATCAGTAACTGAACTCCAAATTCCCACTTCTCTTCCCACCACAAGCAAGCACCAGGCTTTTCTTTAACATAAATAAACGAGTGGATAAATAAATAAATATGCACTCAGTAGAGTTCCTTAATTACCTGTTTCGTGCAGTGCTTTGAAGATGATTTTGAATTGGGAACAGGGCACATTAGAGTCATCTACTTCATGTCATGTGAGTTAAAAACTGTTCTTTACTTTAACTGCTTACCCTGAATTGCCCTGATGCACTCTGGGTTCAGGATTTGCACAATCCGAGGAGAAATTCACCTCCCTCCTACCCAAGGTATTAGTGGGGTGGGTGTGCCCTCCATATGCAAAATCCACTGGAAGCTAATAATTTTATGGGTGACTTTTCGTGTAGTAAGTCAAGAGCAATGTTTTGTAAATTTAAATCATATTTATCAATTAAAGTGAGAACTGAATAAAACTCTATGATTCTACAACCATGTGAATCTCTCCTTTTACCGAAAACTATCCTCTTTCAGCTTTCTATAGGAGTTTCTCCCTGTTAAATACATCAGCTCTTTTCAAATGACAATGTAGCACAAAATGAATGTTTTATAAGGAAGGGGAGGTGAGATCATTCTTGTGGTTTCCTCCCTCTGTGCATTAAGTTCATTAATTAGAACATTTGGAAAGTCCCCAAGGATACAGGCTTTAACTTTGCAGGGTTCCCAGTAACATACAGAGAAAACACATGGGTATGCCGGGAATTGTACTTGGCCAAGGATTGTTTAAAGGGTTGCCTTTCCTTTGGAAGCAACCTCTGTCAGAAGGACTACCCAATTTAAGACCACATTAAAGACAAAGCATCACAAGAAGGTGAAGCAACAAAGGTCTCAACATTATCCATCCACTGTTAGAGTAGTTTGGGCAAATGCATAGCTCAAATAGCGAGATGTATTACATTTCCATATAAAACTATATAAATACTTCTAATGTACAATTTATCTTATTTATTTATTTATTTATTTTAATTTATTTACTTTGTCAAGCTAACGAGATAACAGGTATAAGTATAAACATGAATATGAATACAGTAAATACAGGGTATGAATAAATGGGGGCAGTAGGACAGGGACGGTAGGCACGCTGGTACGCTTATGCACGTCCCTTACAGACCACTTAGGAATGGGGTGAGGTCCACGGTAGACAGTTTAAGGTTGAATTAAATTCAAATAAAATTGAATTTAAATTTGAATTTGAATTTAAATTTGAATTGAATTAAATCAAAGTTGAATGCAGGATCTCTCCTACTGTCTGTCCACTTAACTGGAGATGAATGGAAGTGCTCTATCACAAAAATGTGGTCACAAGAGGAACAGACTTCAATGAGTTTTTGCTATCCACTTTTGTGTTCACTGCCAGTTTCACAATCAGTATACTATCATGCACAAATTAATTAGAAATTAAGGACCACGTTTTTTTTCTAAAAAAAAAAAGACAAAACCTTGAGTGTTGGCATTTCTCTACCCTGTTTCCCCCAAAATAAGACATCCCCTGATAGTAAGCCCAATTGGGCTTTTGAGTGCATGGCAATAAGGCCAAGCGCTTATTTCAGGGTTCAAAAAATATAAGACAGGGTCTTATTTTCAGGGAAACAAAGTACTAATATTAATATCATGTAGTTCTTGTTCAATCGCATGGTTGGCAGAAAACAAAATCATATGTTGACATATGTTGCATATATCTAATGCTTGGAACATCGTATGAAATGGGACATTTATGTTTAGATGGAGTTTAATAAACTATGAAAATTTTGCTTTTGAAAATGTTAGCTGTGAAAACTTCATAATTGTCTCTACTCAAAAACGCATGAAAGAATTTCACCGGATTAGAGAATTGATGTACCTTGGCTGATGAACAGGAGGAGAAAATAAAGCTTAGAAGTTAAAATTCAATTGGGGAGTTCATAATAACTGCATCGGGAAAGGATAGGATAGGGTAGGGTAGAATAGGATAGATTACAGATGATTTATTTACACATAAATATTTAAAATTCAATTATTATGATGCAAGAGGAAGAGAATCAATATGCTAGAATATCACCAGCAACAAGGAACACTATTGTGTTTACTTATTTGAGAAATGAAAAGTGGCTCAACCTCATCTCTTGATGAGAATGGGAAGGAAGCATAGACAAATAGATACACACATACACACCACACAATAATGGCTGCTGTGTGCTCCACCCTCAACCAGGGTGGACAATCTAGCTGAGGAACATCTTCAGTGTCATATACGCCAGCCAGAGTTTTTAGTATTACAAGGTGCGGCTCATGCAGGGTTTCAAAACTGCATAAGCCATACTTATGAAAGTATGTGAAGTGAAGCTGTATGCTATGGATTATTATCTGAAAAAAACAACAACCTTAATCAAGTGTTTGGCTAAATATGTGATGGCTTGAAATTGAGAAGATGACAAGGCAACCTAGATTAGACCCTTTCCTTTCATCCAGGCATCCTACTTGCCCTTCCCATTCATTTCCCAGCCTTTTCCTCTTGATCAAAGAGATCTAGAAAGATTGATTGTTCCCCAAGAGGGCAGAACAGAGGCAGAATAGCTCCACTATTGCTTTGGGCCAAGGAAATGTGGGAAAGATCATCCCCTTGGTCCGAAGGTCTCAAAGATTCTGGGGAAAATATTGAAAGCAACTAAGAAAGTTCTCCATATGATTCATATTGTTCTCCAAAAATTCTGTCTTTTCACCAACCACCTGATTGCAGATGATGCTCTCTGGGCAGAAAAAAAAAGTAAGACCACAATCCATATCAGTTTCAGCATCCTACCCCCAAGGCCAGTCTTCCCAGTAATTTCCTGTGAGCCATCAATGTAATTATGGGCACTGAATGCAGAGATCTACCTTGAAACACTGCTCAGTTCTACATCTAGGATTGTTCTATAGCTCAGTAACCAGTCTAATCTTTGCTTTCCAGTATGGGTCTAGCCAATAGACAAAGTAGTCAGCAGTGGAGTCCAAAATAACCCAGTTCTACTTATACACCTTTCCATTTTATTTAAACTAATATTGCAACATTTATTATAGGAGGAAACTATGTATAGAGAGAGCTTTACCTATTCCTATTTACCTGATGTAATGTGCCGATGCTTGGACGACATTAGGACCTGGATGGGGAGGAACAGACTCAGACTCAACTCCGACAAGACTGAGTGGCTTTGGATACTGCCTCCTAAGGACCATGACAACTGTCCCTCCTTGGTTCTTGAGGGAGTGAAATTAACCCCCTCGGAACAGGTCCGCAATTTGGGGGTCCTCCTAGACCCACAGCTAAAATTAGAGCAACACCTTACAGCTGTGGCTAGGGGAGCCTATGCACAGGTTTGCCTGGTGCACCAGTTGCGGCCATACTTGGAGAAGGAGGCTCTACTCATGGTCACTCATGCCCTTGTCACCTCCCAACTGGACTACTGCAATGCACTCTACATGGGGCTACCCTTGAAGAGTATTCGGAGACTTCAGTTGGTGCAAAATGCGGCTGTGCGTGCTGTGGTGGGTGTGCCAAGGTACACCCATGTGACACCGATACTCCGCCAGCTGCATTGGTTGCCCATCGGTCTCCGGGTACAATTCAAGGTGTTGATCATCATCTTTAAAGCCCTTCATGGCTTAGGACCAGGTTACCTTCGGGACCGCATTTTGCCTCATACTTCCCTCCGACCAGTTAGGGCCCACAGAGTGGGTCTCCTCCAGGTCCCGTCAGCCAAACAATGCCGGCTGGCGGGCCCTAGGGGGAGGGCCTTCTCTGTGGGGGGCCCCGTGCTCTGGAACCAACTTCCCCCAGAGACCCAAACCATCCCCACACTGCTGGCCTTCCGAAAAGCCGTCAAGACATGGCTCTTCCTGCAGGCAGGGGGAGGAGACTAGCTCCATCTGAGCTCCCCCCCGGTATGACTGATGGTGAATCATTTTTTAACATTTTGTATATGTTTTAATTGATGTTTTTAATTGTGGTTTATTATTAGTGTTCTCATAAAATTGTTGTACGCCGCCCTGAGTCCCTCGGGAATAGGGCGGCCTAGAAGAACCAATAATAAATAAATAATAAATAAATAAATAAATTCCAGCCTCAGCAAGTAATGCACCGAAGCTGGTTGATGAAGGGAAATATCAGGATTGAAAATTCACAGTGGCATTAAGATACCAGCGCATTCTGCCTGCCCGTGAGCCAAATCTCCAAAGTCCATAGCCTGTAAAATCTTTTTCCTTCCATTCCTATTTAATAAAGGTGGCTTTACTGACATTCTAAATGACAAACATTTACTACGCTGATAAAAATTTATATTTGCTCTGGGCAGGCACAAGTCTCAGGCTTCAAAGCTTCTGTTCTGAGGCTGTGCCAGAATCTATAAAGTTTTTAAGGCTTGACCAGGCATCTCAGCAGCAAGGAAGCAGAGGCTAAGCTCTGGAGGCTCCTTAATGCCTAGAGTGAACAAACATCTTTTCCGACAACATACACCAAATGTTCTTTTGCGGAAACCAACAATAAGGAACCTTGCTAGTGAACTCTGGATGGGGAATCTCAAGTTCCCTTCATATACACGTGTGCACTTACACACAGATGCACAAATACATTCACCTTTGATTCAGTGTTTTCCCAAACCATTAAAAGGAATGTATGTCTTCAAAATAATTATCATGCATACACTTGACTTTATGAGAGGTCATTTGTATTTTGCCTGCTGGGATTCTCAAGGTATTGTGGGGGAATGAAAAAGACAAAAAAAAAGTTCTTAGCTTTTTCTTCCTCCTTCTCCTAGGTCTCATTCTTTGCTTTGTTCCAAAACTGTTAATTTGTCTTTTGTGGTCTCCTCTCCTCTTCCCTCCCCACCATTCTCTCTCCTTCCATCTTCCCCTCCTCTCCCTTTTCATCCTCTTCCCTCCCCTCCCCTCCTCTCCTCTCCTCCCCTCCCCTCCCCTCCCCTTCCCCTTCCCTCCTATCCCATCATATTTAATACTGGAAGTGAGATGGAAAAGTCTTTTGCTTTGATGCACATTTCCTTGATGCTACATTTTGCTATGAACATTTCCCTGATTCGGCCTTTTCAAAAGTCTGCTTCTCAAAGGTAACAAGTTGGGGGTGTGAGCCAACTCATGGCAAAGCCCAACCCAACAAATTTGGAGCAGTATTTCAAATTTTCCCAAACAGGATGAATGTCTGTTATACATCACCAAAAGACCCCAAAGGGGGAGACTCTCTGCAGCAACACAAGTGTTCATTGCATGTATCCAGCCCAAGGGCTGTAGTTTGGGGATCCCTGATTTAGTGCAATATAAAAAATGCTAATAATTTTTCTGCAGACCACCAAAATTTTCTCGCAGACCACCAGTGGTCCATGGACCACCTGTTGGTGACCACTGACTTAGAGCATGCTGTAAAGCACGATGAATCAGTATATAAGTCTGAGTGCTATTGCTGTTGCTATTCATTTCTCCTGAAGAAGCACCCCTGCTTAGCTTCTCCTAAGGAATATTTTGATACATTGGAGGGGGGGGGGATTGCAACTTCTAAAGGATTGAGTCTCTCTCTCTCTCCTCTCTCGGGAAATCTTTTAGAATTCAAAGTCCAACTGGGTGCTGGGAAAAAAAGAGAGGGAGGGAGATGTATACTGGCAGGAAGGTATTGGCTCAAAATTCACTCAAGTCAAGGAAAAGAAACAAGTAAAAATTAAAGAAAGCCCAATTAAAGAAATGTTAACAAACAAGAATAGACATTAAAAGCCACATAATGCTGGAGCCAGGGAGATTATACACATAATAAAATCTGCTAAAAGAATCTCCGTAGATAGACATAAAGAAAGCTCAGTATGGCAGAGCACAATCCTAGATGGCTCCCACACTGGCATCTTCCAGGAAACTTGAAATCCTAGCACATTTGAAGAGTGTCAAGTGGGGAAAGCTATTTTATGGAGCTGTATATCAGTAATCCTGAAAATGATATAAATGTCATTCAGTACAACTTTACAAGGAAGCAATAAAATACTTCTAGAACATCTTGAAACAGAGGGTCCACTGGGCTGAATGAGGCAACAGTTATAGGCAGCAATGCACAGGGTTGGCAGTGTAGCTGCCTACAAAGCACTTTTCTTAAATTTTATGGCCATTCTCATTGGGGGGGTGGGGTGGGGTATCGTGTTGATGTAGGGTACATAAGATATGCTGGGTCCCCTAAAACAGATCACTATCTTCACGTTGGAAGAGATGGCTGTTCCAGTTGTCAGTTCTGGAATAGCATTCACCTGCCAACTATGAAACAGAAGAGGTGTCATTTGTCTTTTGTTCCAGGTATTGAGTCAATATTTTGGGCAGGTCCTTTCAAAGTTGTCTCTAAACTTGATTCATGCTAATTATGCTAATTGGGCACCTAAAATATTATTGAGCCCTGGTGGTGCAGTGGTTGGAGTGCAGTACTGCAGGCTACTTCTGCTGACTGCCGGCTGCCTGCAATTTGGCAGATCGAATCTCACCAGGCTCAAGGTTGACTCAGTCTTCCATCCTTCCAAGGTGGGTAAAATGAGGACCCAGATTGTTGGGGGAAATAGGCCGATTCTTAGAGAGGGCTGTAAACCACTTAGAGAGGGCTGTAAAGCACTGTGAAGCGGTATATAAATCTAAGTGCTATTGCTATTGCTATTATGCCCCATTCTTTCAGGAATACTTTTCCCAAGCAACTTGCTTTAAATCAGAAATCATATTGCTAAAAACCTCCCCCACCCCTGAAGCTTAAAAAAAGCCTAGAGACAATTCTTTCCCTGTGCCAAAAACTTCCTGCTGACTGAAATAAAAATAAATGTTCTGTGCACATGCATTAAAAAAAAGTACACTGCTTGATGCTAGTTGCACTTCATCAAGGAGCACTGTACAGTGTCAGTTTCTGAGCACTGCTGAGAATCAATTCTGTTCTTGCTGCGCTTTAACCAGGGCACTGCGGAGTTAGAGGTCTCTCCCGACGGGAGCATTATTTTGAAAAGATCATTGCGGGAAGTTATGGAGGGTTGAGGGAAGGGGCTGCTCTTGAAGATAAATATTTGTGTCATGATCAGCACTTTAATTTCATCCATTCTTTTGTTTGTTTTACATCATTGCATCCTGTACTTCAACCTCAAAGAGTTCTCAGAGCGATGCACGTTTAAAACAAGAAGAGATCAGTTTTAGAAATATTAAAGCAGCAGAATGTTAACAAACAAGAGTAGACATTAAAAACCACATAATGCTGGAGCCCGGGAGATCATACACATAATAAAAACAGCTAAAAGGCCTGGCAAATTAAAAGAACTTCAACTGATGCCGAAAAAATAATCCTGTGAACACCACACAAATGTCTGAATAGAGATCATCCCTGGGACAAGACACTATGATATAAAACAGCTTATCTAGGGTCACTGTTGCTGGGAAATCTATCCTAGTTCAGTTCTAACATTCAAGAGATCCAAAGATGTTCTAGGAATTCAGGGAGATTTTGGAGTGGGTTAGAGAGGGGCTTGCTTGCTTGTCAGTGGACTGCAGAAATTCCTGCAGCCAGGGTTGGGCTGGTGGTGGATTGTGGACTGAAGGTTGAATTAGTAACACAACCATTCATTTCAAGGTTCTTTGCAAATCGGTTTAAACCAGTGTTTCTGAATCTTGACAACATTAAGAGGTGTGGACTTCACTCCCCAGAATTCCCAGCCAGCATGCTGACTGAGAATTCTGGGAATTGAAGTCGACATGTGTTTAAGCTGCCACAGTTGAGAAACACTGGTTTAAAATATAGTAGACTCATTTCAATATAAAAGATTCAGAAATAAACAGGAGTTAGTTTGTTATGATGCTTCATGCATGTATCATTGATGCCATTCAGGTAGTCCACTGGTTGAAGTTCCTGTTGAATCATTGCAGAAGAATAGCAAATATACTAACACTAGCATTGCCAAACTGTAGAAAAGGGGAAAATGTTTCTTAAGTCAACTTGTTACCTTCTTGGAAGCTGGGGCTTCTGAGATGCTTGGTTCATGCATCCACTAGAGATTGTAGTCTCATCAGTCATAAGGGAAATATTCAGACAGATTTACTGATAGAACTAGTGGCTGGTTTTTTTTAAAAAATGTCATCACTTGAGAGCCAGAAGGAGATATGATTTTCATCCCAACCAAAAAAGCCCACTGCTACCTGACCTACCTTTTTCAGTCTGGCCAATTTATTTATTTTCATAGATTTAAAAAACACCCAATTCCCAGCAGCTCTGGGACTGGGTGCATATGGCCAACTTCCAACAAATCAGGAGAGATTGATATTCATCTTGATTCCCTTCTCTCAGGCTTCCACTTGCAGAATCTACAATTTGGCTCTCCAAAATATAGCTGTGTATGCAGCCTCCTAAGAGCATGCCACAAATTCAGAATTAAAATTGTCAAATTTCAGTGGTATTACTTTGGCCTGCTTTTTTTTCAGGTTTAAGGATATTTTAAGGATGAAAATAGAGCTGTTTGCCTCAGGGAAGCCTCTCTCTTCTATTGTAACTCCCAAATTCTCCCTTACAAGCTAAAAATATTGGCTATGCCTCTCCAGATACATCACAATAATACAAGAAGGGCTTCCACACCCATCACAAAGTCAGGAGATTCCCTGATCTCTCAAACTTTGCCTACCCCATCCTAGATTTTGACTATATTTCTCTCTGATATCTCTTCAGTCTGGGTTTTATTGTTATGGATCTTAATTTCTACTTGAACTAGGCTACAAACTCACTGGCATATATGATTTGATTACATAAAAACTGCTTGTGGTAAAATTTTATTGATATATACATCTCCAGCCTGATAAATTCTCCAGAGAAAAATCATAAAGGAATTTTATTTCTTTATATATCAACTTGTTCTTTGCAATTATTTGATCAATAAACATATGATGAATGCGCATTAGTAAAATATTGATGCAACATGCATGCGTTCCTCTCACAATCATGTAATATTGAGCACTTATCCCAAATCTTTGACCCATGCAGTGATTTGATCTACAACTCATGTCTGAGATAAGCATGTTAATTGGAGCTGATGATAGGTTTTAGCTGAAATCATCCTGAGGCTCACAGGATGGGGAAGGTTGAAAGGAGAATTAAAAATCTGCAAATGAACAGAGGGAAATGCATCCATGTCTAGTAATCTTTAGTATTCTTTGTGTAAATTTAGAGATATAAAGTAGACAAATTTCTCAAATACTACTTCCAATTTGGAAATGAATTTGAAAATTTAGAGAAATATTAAGATGGGAAGAATTTCATTAATTAGATTCAATGATCACAACTCAGTCATGAAGAAGTGCTTTGCACATATAAAATCTCAGGTGTGGTCTCCAGCAACTCCAAGTAAGTCTGAGCAAGACTAAGCCCTGAAGATCCTGGTCTGTTAGCACTGATGCTACTAGATGTAGTGCACTACAGTGACATTACAAGCAATTTCCTGGGCGAAGCAAAAACACCTGACATTTTTAATGTGCAGTCCTAAAATGAACGAAGCCAGTGCAAACTAGCTATTTTCTCATTTACGAATTGATAGACAGGTTCTGTTTATTGGTTGCTTTTCACACAGTCAACATTTCTGAATGGCAGCTCCATCCGCCTAATTTCAGTGTTAGCAGATTTAAACAGTTTAAGATGAGATGAGTCCCATTGGTCGAAACTGAGCATATAAATCTGCTGAATAAATAAAACACATTAAACTAAATAAATGATGATCTAGTGCTGTGATGGCGAACCTATGGCACACATGCCAGAGGTGGCACACAGAGCCCTCTCTGTGGGCATGCGTCCTGTTGCCAGATGCTCTTCTGGTTTCCAGCACTGGCAAGCTGTCTTCACAGGTGCTGGAAAATGGCCTGAAAATGGCCCAAATACTGCCTAAAACCGGCCAAAAAACAAATTTTTGGGCTATTTTGGGGGCATTTTCAGGACGTTTTCAGGATGTTTTTCAGGCTGTTTTTTGGGCCATTTTTGGCCTGAAAATGGCCCCAAAATGGCCTGAAAATGGCCCAAAAATCACCTGAAAAGGGCCAAAAACTGGCCAAAAAAGCCAAAAAACAGGCATGTGCACACTGGCCAGCTGGTCTTTGGTTTTCTGGTGCTCCGGCGTGTGCACATGCATGCGCATGCACGAGCGTTCCGGTTTGGGCACTCAGTGCCGAAAAGGTTCGCCATCACTGATATAGTTTTTCCGCAGATTTGTATATTATACTTTTCTCTAAGACAGGGTCCCTAATCCCCATTATGAGAACTGATACCAGCCCACAGCCTGTTGGGATCTGGGCCATGCAAGTGGTGGGTGAACATGTGAAGCTCCATTTGTGCAAGCAGCGGGTACGTACACATGAAACCATCTCTTACTCCTGACTACTGCCACCACCACTGCCGATTTATGGACCTGGAGAGGCTGAGGACCGCTGGTTTAAGAAATAGGCAATTTATTATGCTACAGTTATTTTGTTAATTATAATAATTTAGTGGTTACTTAAGTTTCTATGTCTCACTCAAACAACCATATTCCGAAGTCTGATTTGAAATGAACCACAATGGATGACTTCTTAGATAATATTAGACCATAAATTTATTTATTTATTTATTTATTTATTTGGTATTCTTATATGCCGCCCAACTCCCGAAGGACTCAGGGCGGCGTACAACAGACAAAAATATAGAATAACCAATTTATAAATAATACTTAAAAGCAATATAAAAATTAAAAAGAGACACAATATTTAAAATCACCCAACAACCATTCAACAACCATACATACTTGGGGGTTTATGGTTTATGGGGTGGTTTATGGGGTGAATTGTGGTTTATGGGGTGAAATGTCTGGAATAATAAGACATGTTAGGATATCTATGTATATATTAGAAATTAGTACAGTATAGCGGTTAAGGGAACTGGGAGACACAGGTTCTATTGCTCGTTTAGACACAGAAACTGACTGGTTGAGTGATTTGGGCCAGTCATTTACTTTCAACTCTAAACTGAGAAGTTGAAAAGCATTTATCTACCACCCCATACTAGACCAATATAGTGGATTATGGTCCATAGCTTTCATTGAGAATCCATTGCATTCTGCAGTGGATTGATTTGAGATGATGATGATGATGATGGATGGATGACGGCAGGATTTGTGAACTCAGCTGAAATGTAGCATCGTCAGTGGTAATGCCAACAAAAAAGCAAAGTCTCTGCTGCCCCAGTCCTTACCATCTGAATTGCAAGCTTGGGGAAGAGAGCAATGTGCAGATGAGAGGCGATGAATACTTAGAAATGCAATTAGAGATACTTAGGCTTTGCAGATCTGCTTAGATGTGATAATAAGATTCATTTCTGTCATTCAAAAACTGCAGCCAGCCCAGTCCTGCTGACTTCAAAATCCTTGGATTTAGACCCTCCTTTCTGTTCAAACTGTTAAATTTAATTGACTTTCTTAAACAACCCATTTGGTTGCTCTTTTTGTCATGCTGACAACAATCAAAGAAGACAGTCTGCAGACCCACCAGAGTAGCAAGTACATTCTTTCTTTCTTTCTTCTTCTCCCCAAATACCAAGGTTTGAGTGGGCCAGGAAGATGAAATATAATTATGGCTGATCCTATCCTCATCAGTGAAGAAACGAGCGACAGCCATTGGAAAAGGAGGCGGGCAATTCAGATGCCAAATTGGTGACTCCTGCTCGGAGGGAATTATAGTAATCAATTCTCTGTGGTTAGGAAGGCATGAACTACTGCTGAGAGGTCGCCACGGGATAATAAAAGGCCATGTCACAACTGGCACAAATTGCGTGGCTAAAAAAAAAAAAAAAAAGTCCCAAAGCCAACATGCAACTTCCCATGAAAAGGGTGTGACTGTGTTGACAACACTTTGAGTTCGACTTCCTGCTTCTAAATAATGATTGTCACCAAGCAGAGGGAGGGGAGGGAAGGAGAGGAAAGGTTGAAATGAAATTTCTCTCTATAGTGAGCTCAGTCCCTGACGTTTGCTCTAACAGCCTGGAGATAATCATTCAAATTCTTCTTCAAAGGAAAGGAGTTGTGGACTCCACACAAGGGAAATACCTACTTTTCTTCTAGCAACAAACTAGTAATATTCTTACCAGTGTTTATAAAAATCGCAAGACAGGTTGTTTTGCTGGCTACTCAAAGTCCAGAAACAGAAAATAAAGCCAGCTAAGTTATCATATTTTTCTTTCTGATGGGACAGGGGGCGAAATGTTTGGGGATAACATTAAAAGTCAGAGCATTGCATGTTATTTTTAAGTTTTAAAATTCTATCCATCTATCCATCCATCCTGATGTTATACATCACATATCTCCCTTTTCCCAAGCACTGCACATAAAGGACATTTGGACCTATAAAGAACATCTATGAATTAAGGGCAAAAATTTAGCAACAACGTCAAAAGAAGTTCTTAAGACATTTTTCCACAAATTGAGGCGAAAGGAAAATCTCATTGTGGTCATATTTTCTATATACACACACACCCAAATATAGGCAAAAGAAAAATCTCATTGTGGTCATATTTTCTATATACACACATAGGCACACACACACACTGTCTATCCTTTTAATATAAACATGGTATATTTATAAACCTTAATGAAATATGAAACAGATTCACTGTTTTTTCAACACCAAGAAGCCACGTCAAGGCTGATAAGCAATTACACAGCAAACCCCATCCTATTTCTTCAGGGACTTGGACAGAGAACTCTATTTTTATTGCAGAAAAGTCAATATAACAACCACAAGAACAGACATATACAGCACTCTTGCTCACAATCCCGTCTGGTGTATTGACTGCTAGCATGTCCTCTTTGACTTCATTTTAAAAGGAAACCAAGACCTACATTTGCCTGTGGGTGTAGGGCAGTGCTTCTCAATTATTTTCTGTTACGCCCCCCCACCCCAGGAAGAAGTAAACATTTCGTGCCCCCCCCCATCTGGGCCCCAATGGAATTTTAGTGTTAATATTTATTATTTCACTTATTATAAGCTGCAAGCAAACTATTGGCTGGGGAAGGCTGCTCTACCCACTTACCTGGGAGTAAGTCACACTGAACTAAGTGGAGCCTGTTTTCGGTTAGGCAGGCATAGGATCAGTAGTGAGTTCCTACCGGTGCACTCTCCGCCTTTCTTCGCCGCCGAGCCGAAGACGCTGGCGGCGTTTGCGGCGCGGGGCTTCCCCCGCCTGCTTTCCCGGGACGCTGGGATGCCGCCATTTGCGTTCTTCTGCACTCTGCGCAAGCTTGCGCAAGCTTGCGCAGAGTGCAGAAGAACGCAAATGGCGGCATCCCAGCGTCCCGGGAAAGCAGGCGGGGGAAGCCCCGTGCCGCAAACGCCGCCAGCGTCTTCGGCTCGGCGGCGAAGAAAGGCGGAGAGTGCACCGGTAGGAACCCACTACTGCATAGGATACTGTGGTTAGGACCCTCTTTTGACATGGGGCCAGGCCAGCTTAATCAAGCCGATGTTTTGGGGTCGCCGGCCTGGCCCATAAGCGCCGCCTCTGCTGGGTACTCACAGTGAATGGTGTGGAAGGAGGCTTTAGGGTGTCATTTGAAGCTTTCGCCCAGCTGCAGAGGATGCTCCTCCTTGTCCAGCAGCAGGTTCGCCACGCCGTTCATGGCTACTGCAGCGCCCACCGAGAACAAGAAGAACCCATGCAGCCGCCCCGCCCCACCTGGCTGCCTTCTCTTCTGGGCTCGGAGCAGCGTGCAACTGGGAAAACACTCCCCATCAGGGGGAAATCGATCAAGAGGGACCATGCACACGTGCCCCCCCTGGCATTGCTCCGTGACCCCCCAGGGGGGCCCGCCCCACTATTTGAGAAACACTGGTGTAGGGAAAGGAGTGGGAGAATTAACATGTTATCTTTACCCACCAGTTTTGGGGTATTCCCTAATGTCAATTTTTATTCATGTCCTATAGACCCTGAAAATGCCAATACATCATGCAGTCCATGTAACTTTTTTGAAAGTAAGCACCATAGTTTTGCATGGATCTTTGGTCATACAAGGAAGTATAAAAGGTTCCTGCTGGTGCTACTCAAAATACACTCCCTAAGATAAATAGACAAACTTCAGAATATAACTATTAGGGCCAAGGGATGATTTAAAAGACAAATTGTTTCAAAAGAAATTTGAAGTTTTTTGCAAAAGAATCCAAAAGCCCCTTTTATGCAGAAGATTATTTTATTTTTAATCTCCACCGATTGGATTCTCATTTTGATAATTATTCTTGTTCTGTACTCATTTTAAAGTGCAGCTGTATACATACTGTATGTCTAGTCAAATATCAGTTCGTTTAATAGGCCTTATTGTCTGATAAGCAGATACAGTACTACAATCTAACAGTGCAATTTTATACAGCTCTATTTAAAAGTCCAGTTTAGTTTAATAGGGTTCACAAACTTAGAATGGTAGGCAGCAATTGGAAATTCACTTTCAGAATTCAATGAGATTTTCTTCTGAGTTGATAGGTGCAAGATTACATTGTAAGGGAAAAATCTAATATTGCAAGTTCTAGCTCTTTCTAGTCCAATCCCTGTCCTTCCACAGCGGCATAAGTCTACTTCAAAGGGTTCCTCAACTATTCATTTTTCTCTGCTACAAGAATTATTTTCTTAAATTTCCATTTCATTATTAGGAAATACAAAATATCCTTAATAAACATTAATGTATGGAATTAGCTGAATAACAATCTTAGAAGATGCTTTACAATTACACTATTGATCTTTAGCTGTTGTGACCATCTAAAATTTAATTGCTCTCATGTTTTGCACCAGTAAGCTTTATACCTTAACCCAATTCTTCATTTTTGATTTGTTTCTACTGACAGGGAGAGACAGGATTATCAAAGAAGTATCATTGGTTGTATTATCTTTCATAAATGTGTAAAAAGTTTCTTTTGAAGCAACCATTATTGATAATTATTACTATATATTTGGTGCAGATACTAATGGTAACTATAAATTAAACAACAAAATAGAATTAAGAAAAAAAAGCCCAAGTCCTGACAGAACTCCTCACACAGAGACCTCTTTATTGATCACTGATGCCCTGTAAAAATGAGAGAAAGAATATCAGCAAGCAACCTTTTGAGAGGACAGGAGAAAATTTGTTCATTTTCAAGAAAGATATGGGGTATTTGTTTAAGATTTCAGTGTGCATGAAAAAAATACTGTCCTCTTTAATTCTCTAGAAAATGAGTAGGACCATCACCCTGAGCCATTTCCTTAGCTTAGCAATAAAGGTAAAGGTTCCACTCGGACATATGGACTAGTTGTTCCTCACTCTAGGAGGCGGGGCTCATCTCCGTTTCAAAGCCGAAGAGCCAGCGCTGTCCGAAGGCGTCTCTGTGGTCATGTGGCTGGCATGACTAAATGCCAAAGGCACACGGAACGCTGTTAGCTTCCCACCAAAGTGGTCCCTATTTTTCTACTTGCATTTTTTACGTGCTTTTGAACTGCTAGGTTGGCAGAAGCTGAGACAAGTAACGGGAGCTCACCCCTTTACGCGGCGCTAGGGGTTCAAACTGCTGAACTGCCAACCTTTCGATCAACAAGCTCAGCGTCTTAGCCACTGAGCCACCACGTCCCAAGCTTAGCAATATATAATGCAAACTCCTTATACAGAGATATTTACATATGTACTGTATATTCACAATATATTTCCACAATGCAAATGTCCATGACCTCACTAATTTGATCTCTTTGTGTCCTGTTAAACAAAGAAAATATTAAATTCTTCTTGCATACAAACATGTCTGCCATTATACCTGTCTATATCATAGGCAACTCCAAAGAGAACAGCTAAAGTTCAGTTTGTATGTTATCCAAATTACCATATGGTGTATGGCCACATAATTTGGTTATTTGAAAAAGGGTTGGCATTGTAGGATTTGAGAGCAGTGGTGGGTTCCTACCAGTGCGGTCCACTCTATAGCACCGGTAGCGGCCCACTGGTGACGTCACAGTACCGGTGCGGTCGGTTGTACTGCCATTTTTTAAACAAAAAATTTATTTTTTAAAAAAAAATTTCTTCTGCGCATGCCCAGAAGCCAAGTTTTCGGCACTGCTCATGCGCTGCCTTCCTACCCCACAGTGAGTCCAAGCAGGGCAGGATGGCTGAGGGAGCGCGTGAGACGATGAAAGAATGGGTGGCAGGAGCTATCTCCATTCCCCTCCCTTCAGCAGTCCGAGAAGCCACGAACGCACGGTGTGATCCTAGGCATTTTCGCACATTTGAGGCTTCTCGAGCTGCTATGGGGAGGGGGAATGGGCGGCAGGACCTATCTCAGTTCCCCTCCCTTCAGCAGTCTGAGAAGCCACACCCACCCGGTCACATGGCTGGCAAGCCACACCCACAAAATAAGCCACACCCACAGAGTGGGTGGTAAAAATATTAGGAACCCGCCCTTGTTTGAGAGCCATCCTTCAATAGAGAGGAATGAGCTGTTATAAAGTCTATCTTTAGGGAGAACATCAGTACTATAGACTGACTTTTAAATGCAGATCAAACTTCAGAGGAGATGCTTATGTGTGGCAATTTGATGTGGGCTTAACTTTAGGTCAAATATGATTCCTAAAATCATATGGTTATAACTTCATAAAGACCACACTGACTTTTAGGGATACAGATCTTCTAAAGGGAGGGGCAGAAACACTATAAAAACAATTGAGGAAATGTGTTCCTGTGTATCTGTTAGTCTTATTTGAGAACATAACAAAACTTTCTTGATTTTCAAACTTGAGTTTTTGGGTACCCTTGGGACATCAGCGGCAAATTACAATTTGAGCTCAGATGTTTAGGAAAGCCAAAAGGCATTATTTTAGTTTTGCTGCATTTAAATCCAGTTTGTTTTCTTGGATCCAGTCTGTCAAAATCTTTTTGCAGTTCAGTCGTTCTGCGAGAAACAGATTTGCCATTAAAATGCACAGTCGTGCCATCTGCATAAAAGTATAGAACGGTAATGACACATCCATGTAAGAAATCATTAATAAGAGAGAAAGTCGGAATGAGTGACACCCCTCCGGGAGGAGGAGGAGAGGATGTTAACTGACACCTTGTACTGACAAACAGAGGGAGGAGAGAGAGAGAGAGAGAGAGAGACAGATTGAGGTTTGCTGGGGAAAAACTGGCCTTCTGACAACAGACATGCTGAAGCACCAGGAACCTGTTTTCTCTAGGAAAAAATATTACAGGTCTGAAGCTTCAGCAAATCTAGTTCAGTTTCTGCCAAAGCAATGTACTTCTTAAGCAGTTTGTAAGATCAGCAGAGGCAGTTGCTGCCATTATGCAGGGTTAAATACTGTAGCATCAAAGTTAAATACTGTAGCATTACAACATAATTGGGACAGCATATCTGAAATTGTACCAATCTAGTATTTAATTTTTCTAATTTTCAGTTGTTTTCAGTGATTATTTATAACAGGGGTAACCAAATTCTCTGTTCTCTGGGACAACTCCACTGACTGGAATTTGGAAAGGGCAGGTGCACAATAATGTGGACAATCTCTAGGAATGCAATTTTTCATTGGGGAAAATTTATTTCTATCTATTTCAAGCAGCTTTATCTTACTCTTCAGCTTAGAAAGCTCAGAACGCAATGAGGTAAATGCTTATTGCAGACTTATAAACTAAAAGATATGATGTAAAAGGGAAGGGAAGGGAAAATGGCATCAGTAATGGAAGAATTTTAATAATTAACAGATTAACAGAGTTGGAAGGGACATTGTAGGCCACCTAGTCCAACTCCCCACCCAAGCAGGAGACCCTACACCATTTATGACAGATGGCAGTCCAGACTCTCCTTGAAAGCTTCCAGTGATGAAGTTCCCACAACTTTTGAAGGCAAGCTCTTCCATTGGTTGATTGTTCTCACTGTCAGAAAACGTCTTATTTCCAGGTTGAATCTCTCCTTGATCAGGAGAGATTCATTCCTTCCATCCATTATTCCTTGGCTGGCCTTCGGGTGCTTTGGAAAATAGCTTGCCCCCCTCCTCTCTGTGGCAGCCCCTCAAATATTGGAACACTGCTATCATGTCTCCCCTGGTCCTTCTCTTCACTAGACTAGCCATGCCCAGTTCCTGCAACTGTCCTTCGTATCTTTTAGCCTGCAGTCCCTTAATCATCTTGGTTGCTCTTCTCTGCACTCAGTATGTCCACAGTATTTCGGTGGTCTACTAATTTAGTCACTATGTTGAGGATTGAAATAAGATTGGTTTGGCATGATCTGTTTTTAACAAACCCATGCTGACTTCTAGTTGTTACTTTACTTGTTTCTAGATGTTGGCAGATCTGGTTTTTTATTATCTTTTCCAGTATCTTCCCAGGTATTGATGTTAGGCTGATTGGTCTGTAGTTTCCTGGGTCTGGTTTTTTTTCTTTTTTGAAGCTCTTTTCCAGTCCTCTAGTAGTTCTCCGGTGCTCTAGGGTTTTTTGATTTTTTAATGGAAGAAGAATTGTATGAAGCTGATCTTTTATCAGAATCTGTGATGGGGTTGTGATTCCTTTCAGTTGCTTTGTAGCAGCCTAAGGAAATGGCTAATTCTAGAGAAGGGTGAGGAGAAGACAAAGGAAGCTGATATTCCTACAAAGCTGTCTTCATGTTCCATCCCTCACAGATACATTTTGTGTTTAATGGCTTGAAATTCTTCCTGACCCAGAGAAGCTAATTGTTTTGAATCATGCCTTGAAGTTATATGCCTTGAAAGTGATTGATACTTCTGTCAATTAATGGTTGCTCATAGAATCAATGGGTAAGCCAGCCAAAGTGAGATGGTGCTAGCATCAGTGGGATTAACGTGGGTTTAAAATAAGAACACTCACATTTTGTGTAAGAACTACTTTTTACAAGATGAGAAGTAAACAGTTTGAGGCCAGACTAATCCATGAAAATAACAAAGGTCAAGGTTATTGCTCCTCCTCCTCATAAGCACAAGACCTCCAGTCTACTAAACTGCACAGGTAAGAAAAAGAGGTACCAGAAGGGAACCATGATTTAATGTTTCCATTTTAAGCCTGGCAATGGTTGGATTTTTTTTTCTTAGTAGCTTTCCCTCCTTCAATAAACTGACTTATCTGAAATCTGAGACCTTGAATCCTGTGTGTGTTCTTGTAGTTCAAGTAGCAACCAAGACAAACCTGACATTCAATAGCAGCAACAGGTCATTTCATTCTGTCACCTTAAATCAGTGTTTCTCAACCTTGGCAGTTTGAAGATGTGTGGACTTCAACTCCCAGAATTCCACAGCCAGCAATTCCCCCAACACTGGCTGGGGAATTCTGGGAGTTGAAGTCCACACATCTTCAAACTGCCAAGGTTGAGAAACACTGCCTTAAATAGAGCAGCAGTCTGTGTCTGCCTTCCTTCCCTCTCTTCTTGAGGCAAGAAAGTTATTCGCATATCCTGTGGCAGAAAACCTCATAAATACCTCTAAACTTTCTCTGGTATGAAACCTCCTCCCTCCAACTATTTGATAATAATTCAATAAAAAAATGGATGACGTTTCATGAGGCTGCCAATTGCTTACAGGTACACCTAATTCTGGTATTTATTTTTGATATTTATTATTTATACCTTGACTTTCGATTCAATAAAAACCTACAATGGTTTGCAAACATGGCATCCACAAAACATTAAAACATTCCTCCTCAACTGAAACAACCTAACAATACAAACACAAATCCTGAAGTGAGAATAATTCCCATATTATTTAGACATCAACAGGTCTGTCCTGACTGGGTTCCAAAATACTATAAGAAAAGATATTGTCTGGATTCCTGCAGGCAAGGTAGGGATTCCACAGGAGAGGTTCATAACTCATAAAACTGTGACCTTAAGGGGAGGGGACATTTTCAACCTCCCCCTCTGGGCTAAATAGTTGGGTTGTTTATCCCTGTAGCAGGCAATTCTGCAAATACCTAGGTGCCAAGCCTATGTTTATAGATGTGCTTGCTTTGAAGAAATGCATGGAGACAGAAGCAGTGCCGCTCTGAGCTTTTTGGGTGCATACAAAACAAGCAGTTGCAAATGTTCAATGTATTAGCACTTAGTTATAAGAACTAATGTTAGGCTACTTCTGTTACTTTATTAATTCTCATAAAGAGAGATGGGCAAAGTATCCATTTTACCCCCACCCCTAACCACCCAGGCAGCTGGATTAAAATAGAAACAATACAAGAGCTTCTGAAACTATTTGAAGATCTCAGGTCCTCTAAATCAGTGGTACCCAACCCCCGGTCCACGGCCCGGTACCGGGCCGCAGAACAAATGGTACCGGGCCGCCCTGCTACTGCGTCTTCTGTGCAGCGGCGGAGGCAGGTCCTGCGACTTTTGCGAGTCCTGCGAGTCCCGATAATAAGCGCAGGGACGGGACTCCTGCGTCTGCTGACGTGCCCCGGCCCAGCTGATCAGCATGGGGGCGGGGCTTCTGTGTGCGGCTCATCAGTATTGAAATCAACACGACGCCGCAAAAACCCCCCAGTGGGCCGCGGAAAAATTATAAAACGTTGACCGGTCCACGGCAATAAAAAGGTTGGGGACCACTGCTCTAAATGAGCCAGTATGGAGGTTCCACAATTGCTCTCAAGCTCTCTTGCTCTGCAAAGGCCCCTCCTCCCAGCTCCTGTTTTGCCAAATCTCCGGTTTCCCTTCTTTCCCAGAGGAAAACTGGAACACTGTAGTGGAGAAAACTAGTCTGGAGGGTAATGGCCTTCTTCTCCCCACCCTCTCTCTTCCTTGGGTTACAAGGGCAGCCAAGTGTACTCTGTGAGGCCTGAAGAGTTAGAATCTAAGGATGGGCAATCTGAGGCCACCTGAGAACAAGAATATCTTTTTAATTGTGGTTGTTAAGAGGGCTTCTTGTCACTGGAGGAGCTAAGAAATAGATGTTTGGTACTAAAATAATTAAAATATTTTAAAGAAATCCTACCTCTTCTCATCAGAAGTCTGAGGAAGTTAAACATGAAAAGTTATTTGACCATAGTTCCATGAGAGGAAATGTTGGGCCTTGAGTTCCTGTCGGGCTTTGCAGGAACATAAATGCATCCCACAAAAAATGGTTTCAAAGTTCAACTAAAAAAAAAAGAAATCTCTTTAAAAAAAAACAAAAAACAAAAAACCCAAGCTGGCATATTGCTCCAGCAGTGCAGACTATAAGGGAAACCAAATATTCATAAGAACACCATTGATTGTCTCTCTCTCTCATTCTTCACGACTGGAAGACTTCAGCATCACTTGTCCAGTGTAAATATAGGGCAGAGATGTCAAACTCAAGGCCCGGGGGATGGATCCAGCCCATGGGGTGCTTAGATCTGGCCCATGGGGCCACCCTCGAAACAGCGAAGGACCAGCCCATGGTGCCTCTGCCAGTGAAAACGGAGCTCAGGAGGGCCGCACGCGGCTCTTACAAGTTCCGTTTTCACTAGCAGAGGGTTGCAGGAGGCTGTTGCAGCCAAAAACGGAGTTCGGAAGCCCATTTTTGCTGGCAGAGCGCTCAGGCCACCACAGGCGCCCCCAACACGAGTGATGTCGAGCTGGCCATGCCCACCTTGGCCATGCCCATCCTGGCCCCGCGAGGTCAAACACAACCCTGATGTGGCCCTCAATGAAATCGAGTTTGACATCCCTGATATAGGGCACCCTCTGGAAGAAACAATTCTCTTAAGGGCTACTGTAATGGAAAAACTTAGGTTGCAGAAACAGAACATGAGAATTCATTTGTTTTAATAGCCTGAATCCAGAATTCTCTTTTTCCATATCATTAGCAAAAAATGTTTTGATCACTGTTTACAACTCAACCCATGTTTATTCAGTATTCCTTTTCAAATGCAAAGGTCAGTGATGAGGAAGTATGATACATATTTCATTTTCATTTATGTTCTATTCCTCCACTTCTTTATCAGTTTATGATTCCTCCATCCCAATGAAAGTGAATACAGTATGCATTTCCCTGCTGGTTTTCCTAAAATATGCAGATATGTGTGCAATTTGTGGCCCAATATGCATGTTTTTGCAATCCATTTTCTTCAGTGTAGCACATTTTTATACAATTTTCAATAGTATATGTCTTTTTATGCACACTTTCTCCAATTCTATATCTATTTGTGTGCAAGTTTCATTTAATTCAACTGGAGAAATGTATTTCAAAATTCAGAAAAATATGATTATTAAAAGACATCTGTGTTTTGGAAATTGATCCAGGAAATTCAAATTAGGTCTTATTAATTTCTTCTCCATTTCTAGACAATACTGAGCTGAATGAACCAGAGGTCTATCTCCCATCTTCAAAAAAAGGGGGGGGGGAATTGATCCATAGTGATCAGATTGCACCAGATAGTAAATGGAGGTCACAGGACTTTTGGAGAAGCTCTTTAGGTGGAATTCTTCATTCCATTAGATGTGAGACTTAACTAAGTATCACAAACCCTGAATAAACATCACTCCTTCAAATAGAATATTTGGAATATTAGCTTTAACACAAACAGGCAGTTTGCTGTTTGCTGCAAGGAGGCAAATTGCTGGGATGCAGAGGCCGAAGGGTGGGGGCCGGCGGGTGGGCGGGTGAGCGGGGCTTCAGCAACATTTGCTATATAAGACGCACAGACATTTCCACCCACTTTTTTGGGGGGGGGAGTGCATCTTATACACTTAAAAATACGGTATTTTAAAATGGTTTAAAATATTTTAAGGGCTACGAACATCTCAAACAGGCATTGCATAATGAAATAATAATTTTCAGAGTTTCACTCATAATTTATTTAGGGAGTTTACATAAATTGGGAACGGGGCAAAGCCAGAAAGATTTAACATATTTAAACTCTTTGCAAATTTACTCATTCATCCAACAGGAAGGAAGCATCTGCTATACCATGAGAGCAATAGGCATATTTCAACTATTTCACATTATATACTTGTATCCTATTTATCCTGTATTTTCTCATGATCTTTCAATTCCATTCTTATTCTTTTGCAGGTTTGACAAAATATTTTAAAATCTTAAATTTAAAATTTAAAATTCTAACAGAAAATATCTCATATGGATTATTTCAACTGGGTGGTGAAATCCGAGAAACTTCAGATTCTGGTTTCACCCAGATGTGCCAACATGGCTCTATTAATAAATTGGAACTTTGAGGAATACTTTGTCTTGGACTCTGATTTAATTTTGGATGCTATTTGGAACCCTGACATCTTGAGCCAGTGAGAATCGAGTTGCCAAACTGCTGGCAGTCGGCAGTCAGCACAATTAGCCTGCAATACTGCATTTTAACCACTGCGCAACCACAGCTCATACTGTATATTGAAGGTTTTCATTATTATACTCCTACTTCATCGTCTATTTTAGGAAGCATACTTCACCCAAAAAAGGTTTTCCCTTCTTCCTTGGAATGAGGAAGCTGAAATGGCAAGACAATACCCAATGACAGTCACTTAAAAACATGGAAATAGGAGAAGAAATGCTTGCTCATACATTTTGGATTTTTTTCTAATGAACCAGTTAGACGTTGGCTATTTTCTACTTACTCAAATGTGTACTTTGAGGTAGAGGGTTGAATGACGGAGACTAATTTTAGATTGTAGAACAACTAACTTATATGTCTATCTATTTGAAAGTGACATTGACTGAAAATACAGTCTTCTCCAGGGTACACATTTGACCATGCTGTATTCATCCATCCATCCATCCATCCATCCATCCATCCACACATACACACACGTCTCCATCTACACCTTTAAAAAAATCTGTTCCTCAGAGAAGAGCCCTGGGCAATTTACAAGAGAAAGGGAGCAAGGGATTAATTTTAAATAAAACCATCATGATAAAATCAATCATGTTTAAAAACAATAAATAAAGCAAAATTAGAGAGTTTATTTTAAAAATCCTCGAAGCAAAATAAATAGCAGACAATCTAGGTGGTTTGATCTTGAAATCACATAAATGCCTGGAGGAACAGACTTTTTGATTGTTTTCTGAAAAAGGCCAGCAGTTGGGAGTCAATCAAACTTTTCTCAGGAGAGAGTGCCATTATTCAGACATAGTCATTGAGAAACCTTTCTCCCATCTCTTGCAATGTCAGTCAATCCACTCAGGATATCTGCAGGGAGCATGAAAAAAATAAATAAAGATGCTGCCTATGGCTGTGGAATCAAAGCCTTACTCCTTTAATTGTCTGGTTGTGGCCACCATTTTTACCCTTCCTGCCCCACAGATGTTCCTGATCCCTCTAAAGAGACTTTAAGCAGGGCTATCCCACGTGATCTTAGTATACAGGTTGGAAGCCATTTAGGAAGTGATAATATTTACTGGCATTGGGACTTTACAATATTTTTATTGAGGGAGGGAGGGAGAGAGAGAGAGAGAGAGAGAGAGAGAGAGAGAGAGAGAGAGAGAGAGAGAGAGAGAGAGAGAGAGAGAGAGAGAGAGAGAGAGAGATCATCTATTATATAAACCTTATTTTGGTTTTAGAAGCTCACTAACATTTCCTGTAGCACTTTCAGCTTCAGACAATCTTTCAAAGTAGCTCTATATAGGACACATTGCTGTAGTTAAATTAAAAAAAAAACTATTAAATGTGAATCACTAAGCTTAAACTTTTTTAAGATCCAGGTTGGGATACAGCTAACAGATCAGTCAGAGTTGGGCATAAGTGGATGCTATATTTCCTGGGATTATTTGACCAGCAATATCTAATTTGGTACTCCAGTCCAGGGTGACTCAGGAAGTTAATACACAGATTTCAAGTGCAGAACTGACAGAGCCACAAAAGGGGAACAACTTTAAGCAGTAGGACTTGCCATTGGCTTGTGAAAGTCCAGATCTAACTAATTTTCAAAAGCCACTTCCTCTTTGCTTGCTCAAGCTGCACAATGAATTTGGATCAAGCGCTAAAGTTCACTTTCCTAGGCTTTGCCTAGGAAATCCCACTGATCATGATCTTTCTCCTGTTTAAATCATTTGACAATATGATAAGCCTAGATATAGGTCCTCCTTGCTAAAAAAAAAAATCACCTGTGTTTTACATGACGGACTGGAATTAAGGCAAATGTCTGGTTACAAATTTGTTTTCTGGAGTGCTGCCTTGTTTGTTGGAATTTTTTCCCCCAATCCCAGGCCTAAGAACCAGCTATCCATAGTGGCTCCGTGTTATCTAGAGGAGAAGGAGAGAAGGAATATATTCTTTTCTATTCAAAAAAATTAAGCCTGGTTGGCCTCACAATTCAAGAATCAGGGGCAGTGGTTAGAATGCTGTACTGCAGGCTACTTCTGCTGACGGCCGTCTGCCTGCAATTTGGCAGTTCGAATCTCACCAGGCTCAAGGTTGACTCAGCCTTCCATCCTTCTGAGGTGGGTAAAATGAGGACCCAGATTGTTGGGGGCAATATGCTTACTTTGTAAACTGCTTAGAGAGGGTTGTAAAGCCCTGTGAAGTGGTATATAAGTCTAAGTGCTATTGCTATTATGACTTCAAATCCCAATCCACTAATATACCATGGTCAATTGGATCAAAAAACACTGAGGGATACAAAGAACAATATAGCAGTAGGGTTTCCCTCCCCCCTCTATCTCTTGATTAGAGTCATTGATTACAACACGGGTGTCAAACTGGCTGCGTCACATTGCCATCACATAACGTTTTGCAATGTTTTCCCATTCGCAGAGCTAGGGTGGGTGTTGCCTGCTTGTGATGCATCTGGCCCGTGTGCCACCAGTTTGATACCCCTAGATTAGAGCAACCACCATATTCCCACCACTACCATCATATTCAGATCTGAATCTAGAGTGCAATGGATTAAGATAATAGGATTCTTCCAAGAATGCCATAGTGCCTGAAAAATCAATCAAAGCATTTCAGAGTCTTTATGTTCCATTAATCTTGGTGGATCATCTTAATTGATTCTCTTGCCCCTGTGAGGTGCTCAGCCACCTGTTTCATTCTCACCTCATGATGAGAGAATGAAAGTTCCCCATCAGCAGCTGATTCAGTCATTCATTTTACCCAAAAGCCCAAATTTACAGTATACTATGTAGCATGTTTGGGTTTTCACATACGTAAATTAGTTATGTATAGTTGGTGGAGAAAGGGTAAGGACAACTTGGGCAGAGGTTTAAAGGAAAAATCAATATTGTACCCGAACTGATCTTGTCCCACTTTTCCTCTGAAAGAGATTTCTATTATTGTACCTTGATCTTAGGGTGTAGTCGAAGCTCTTTAGATGTTGGGGCGATGGAAGGGGGAGTAGAAGGTTTGATCTGGCTTTTATTATTGCAGTAAATGCAGGGTTCTTCTTTTTTCTAAGTGCCAATTGAAAAGGCCCATAGGAAGAACTTCCTTATAATTGTTACTTGGGAAGAAAGACGGGGCTGCTAACAAGGTAGTTAAACAACAAAATTGTACGGGACTTCCGGTTTGGAGCGCTTCATCGCGGACGTCCCTCGTTGGAAGCCTTTCCGATCTTTGTTAAAAGCCGCCAGAACAGCTGTCTGGTGGCTTTGAAATCTCTTCCCCGGGCAAAGGGGAGAGATGAGAGCCTGACAGGTGGGGTAGAGGCCCCCCCAGCGCCCTAGGAGCCATCTGGTAGGGCGCGAAGGGAGAGCTCCCCATGCAGCCTGTCTCCAGCTCCGAAGATCAGGAAACCTCTGCTTTTGCAGAGCTAGATGTCGTGACCAGCCGCTGCTTCAAGAATGGGATTTATAATTATATTTAAACTACAGAAGCAGACAGAGAGAAACAGGTGTGAGATGGGCAAGTACTGAAACCTCTTTTTTCCTTTTTTTTTCAACTCCTGGGCAAGCTTTCACTTCGGCAAGGGAACAAAGGAAACAAAGTAACAATATGGCGATTGAGAAGTGAAAGTGACTTTCGTTTTCCCAGAGGCTTTTTTTTCCCCTCTCTCTCTCTTATGGAAACTTTTAACTTGGAAAAATGGTTTTTTCTCTCTCTGTCTCCTAACTCTGGATTAAAGTTATAATAGAAATATTTCCAATAATAAAAGACTATCTGATTTTTAAACTGGAAAGAACTTTAATCAGGCATCTGGCTTTCTTTCTTTTTTGTACTCTTTTGAAACACCAATGGCTTCAAAGTCTGGAAAGATTGTTTTGACTAAAAGAAATGACTATTCATCTGGATATATTTCTAAAATGCAACTTAACACTGAGCTAACACCTCCACAGCTTTTGACACCTGAAAATTTATTAAATAATTTAAAGATTATGAAACATGAACTTACTTTGGAATTTAACCAGAAAATAAGTGAGATAGACAAAAAAATGCAGGCTGCTTTGAAGAATATGAATCAACAACTAAGATTTGATGTGTTAGAGGTTTGCAAAGGCTTAGCAACAAATATTGAAGTTTTGGCAGAACGTATTGAAACAAATAAACAAGCTTTGGCAACTTCGGTGAATTACATAGATAAAATCCAAAATGACATTGCAAATTTTGAAAAAGAGGTCTTAATGACTCAGTTCAGATCCATGGAAGTTGCTATAAGGATTAGAGGTTTGAAAGAAGGATTATATGAAAATTTAAAAGGCAGGATGGTTGACATATTGGATCAGGTGTCTGGAATTTCTAAAGCGGAATTGGCTACACAAATCGACAAAATATACAGAATCAATTCGTGGTACGCTAAACAAAAGCATTTACCAAGGGATATTGTCATATATTTTACCACAAGAGCTCTACGGAACAGAATTATACAAGCAACGTTTAACAATAATCTTATGGTGAATGGTCAGGAACTAAAGATTTGGAAAGAAATCCCCTCTAAAATGCTTAAAGCCAGAAAAAGCTATACTTTTTTGATTGATGAATTTAAGAGATTAAATTTACAATATAAATGGGAAGCGCCAGTTGGAGTAGCAGCGAAATTTTCTGGAAAAAGATACCAGCTCAACACGATAAAAAAAGCTACTGAATTTTATGTCAATGTTCTAAAGGCTGATATATCCAAGATTCCAGAGGAAGGATGTATGAAAATAAAAGAGGAGGAGGAGGGGAAGCCACCTTTGATGGATCAAAAGGAAATAGATTCAAAAATCCAAAAGGAGTGCCTGAATCAGATAGCTGGGGAAAAGGAGATGGAGGTTTGGGATTAGACGGGAGACGACTCGACAAATTCAAATTTATTGAACTATTAAAAGATGAACTATCAAGATACAAAACGATGTGATATTGAAATATATTGGACGGATAGAGACTAATATGATTGTATTTTATCTTTTCCCTATCTAATGATTACTTATGCAATATTTAGTTAAGTTTTATATAATTTTGAGGTTATTTTTAATGTTGATAATATTAGATATATATAGTTTGTTGAAGATTTGTTTATTCTTCTTTCATTTTCTTTTTTTGTTTATTGAAGTTAGTGAATTAATTTAGAATAATATTATCTTATTAATATCATGATGAAATTTAATATTTGATGATCACTTATGTAACATTTAGTTAAGTTTTATCTTAGAGGTTATTTTTAATGTCAATAATATTAGTTTAAGATTTGTGTATTTTATATTTAGTTATTACTTATGTAACATTTACCTTGTATAAGATAGAGGACTGAAGGGAGGAGGTAGGAGGTTTGTTTGTTTGTATTGTTAAAGAGTTTTCTCTTTCTTTCTTTCTTTCTTTTGTTTTTCTCTTTTTTGTATCTTTACTATTGTATACAAATGCGATATATTAGCAGTGTATAATTTGGAGTTGAAGTTTTTTAAAAATAGTGTTCTTTTTTTCCTTTTTTCTTTCTCTTTTTATTAACAATTTAAATTTATTATTATGCCCTGTATTATCTCTGGGAAGTCCGGGGGGGAGGTGGGGAGGGAAGGGGGTGGGTTTGGGGGGGGGGAGAAAAAAACAAAAATGTTTGTACTTTATATTTAATATTTTGCTACTACTTATGTAAGTTTGTACTAATAAAACTTTTTTGAATAAAAAAAAACAACAAAATTGTACAATTGATGATACTGAGGTTCTTGCATGATGGAATCTTATAATTTGTCACGTAGTGAATATTGTCAGTTGTATGTCTATGCAGGGTGATGCACCCATATCTAATATTATGGTACATTCCAATATAAGCAGAACACGTGATATGATGTTCTTTGCGCATGTGTGCATTCCTAAACCACCATTTATTTCTCTTTTGCCTTAGCTGTTGACCTGAACGGTCGTGTTTTCTTAGCAAAGATGTAATTATTCAGGATTTATTGTTTTTGTACTGAAATAAATATTTTCTATTAGACTTTTAATCTCGGCTTTATTTCTGTCTGAATTCCAAGAAAAGATCTAAATCGCCTCTATGAGATATTATTCTCATTTCAACATAATTACTGGAAGATGACGAACACCAGCACCACGATGAGCATTTCACCATCATTTATTCTCCTTTGTTGTTGAAACCGTATACCAAGAGCAATGTCTTTTTCATTAATTGGGATGAAAATATTAAAAAAATACAAAACACTGTTTCAGCAATGTTCTGTAAGAATCTTTAGAATATGAAAATGTGATAAAGTATTAAATGTTAAAATAATTAATTATTAATACAATACACTTAGATACAGGATTAAAAAGTGTAATATATCAAACATTATGTTAAGACTGGGAAGACCTGGGGTCTAGTCTGTCTTTGTCACGTAGTGAATATTGTCAGTTGTATCTCCATGCAGGGTGATGCATCCCTATCCTAATATTATGGTACAGTCTAATACAAGCAGGACACGTGATGTGATCTTCTGCGCATGTGTGCATTCCTGATTCTCCATTATTCTCTTCTGCCTTTGATTCTGACCGGAGCGGTCACGATTTATTAGCAAGATGTAACTATTCATGATTTATTATTTTTGTACTGAAATAAATATTTTCTATTATACTTTTAATCTCGGCTTTATTTCTAAATGTCTGAATTCCAAGAAAAGATCCATATTGCATCTATGAGATTTATTCTCACCTTAACAGTCTTCAGCCAAGGAAGTCAAACAAATGACTTTGGGCCAATCACTCTGTCCCTAGCTCAAACTACTGATGGTTATTATGGGAATAAAATGAAGGGACACTGTTTTATAGGCCACTTACATTACTACAAATTCTAATTGGAGGAATTATATTACTTTACAGAGGACAATCCATTTGAAGAAGTTACTATAAAAATAAAATTTAGTGTCTATATAGTCCATGCTCACTTTAAAGAGAAGGTAATAAAAAACCGTAATTTTTTTATCAGCAATTACTGAATTCTTGCCCATTGTCACCCTACCGAACTCTACCATGATGTGATATATTGGACTTCTATTTAAATTATATATACATTTTACATAACGCTATGATCTATCTTATCCTCTTTGTGGGCAGGCCATCCTCTCTGCAAATTTGCTTGATTTAATGGTTAGAAAGATGAAAGATAGATAGAAATAAATCTAAAATCTGAACACAGGGAAAAGAAAAAGAGCAGCACCTAGGTAAACTCTAAATTGGCACCGTCTTTTCTGGCTATATAAAGTATGATATCCTCAGGTCCCGAAGGCAGTTATGGGTGTGTGTGTGTGGAGAGAGAGAAGAGAGAGAGAGAAAGATAATAATATTAAAAATCATGACTCCTCAGTTCCTAATTGAAGATCTACAGAACTTTAAGATAGGGGAAGAAAACACATATCATTGTTAAGGCCTATATTTAACCCACATGGAAAATGTGACTCTTTTTTTATATATCTTAAAGCAAATCACAAATATTGATGTACAATACTCTGTTATGAATAACAGAATAAGATCATTGGTTTTCAGGCATCTTTATTATTCCAAAGAAAATTACTTGATTATGAGCTTAATTCTGGTTTTGGAAGAATACTTAAATCAATGAGAAAGGAGCACATGACATGCAAAGGAAAAGTTTGGACTAGTATTTGGAATTACAGATGCTTAACTGAATGTATAAAGATGTGGTAGCCACACCCAGTGTTTTAAAATGCCAAAACACCACAATGCTTATGAAGTTTAATGCAGAACAGTTGTTTGCTTTTCCCCCCCTTTCATCTGCAGAGTAACCTCCCCCTCCTTACAATGTAGAAGAAAGTGTGATGGTTCAGTTCTTTTGAGGCCCAACTTATTGACGCCTCCCAGAACTTGCTAGTCTGCTTGGTACCTTGTGGAGAAATGCCATAGCGGATCAACAGAAGAAGGAGATGCTGCTGAGTTCTGGAGGCATTGAGAATCTGGTGGGGAACAGGGGCCATGTCTGTGTTCTCAGCTGTGCCCACGGACAAGTGGATGAGATGAACCAAAGTAATAGTCCGGAAAGTTTTAAAAATATTTCTGAAAGAAAGAAGAGAGTCAAGGACCTCAATGTTTGGATAAAGATTGCAAATGACTAGCAGCATCTTAGAAGAGGTGTTTACCCCTTTCTTTCCCCTTCAATTGCCTGCAGCCAATTGTGAGAGCACTATCCAAAAAGCAAGATAAAAGAAAACGCTTCTTTTCAAAAATATTCCTTTAATTCATGTAAAACTTAAACCCAACAAATTAATACACTGACATTCATATGGCAGGTTAGGTTTTTAATCAGGATGCTTCCTTTCTTTAAAATTGTGAACACAACACAACCCACAGAGCTATGGAAGAGAAACCTGTTCTTATTCCTGGCAAGATTCTTGAATTGAGGACTTCTGCTTACTGCAGGAAACCAGCACACTTCTCCAATAAATGCTTTCTTCTGCCTCTGTTCTCCACATGCTGTTCACAGTTCCTCCTGTAAGAGATGCTTCTTGGTCAAAGCAGCTTCCATTACCTTTTGGTTTATTATGGGCAATCAACCAAGCCAGAAGTGATTGCTGTGGCACATTCCCCAGCAAAGGAATCAACTCTGTCATAAAATTGAAACACCGCCCTATCTTTTGGGCAAGATGCTGTTTGAGATTAGAAAAAAATCATGCTCATGGCCTACTCATCCATTTACAACTGCCCTACTTTCTCTGCTCCTGATCATACCACCTTCAGCAGCCACATCTTAAGGGAGGTTTTACTCATATTTATTTATTTATTTATTTTATTTGTGAGATTTATATACCGCCTCACAGTGCAAGCACTCTCTAAGCGGTTTACACCAGTAAGCAATGTATATTTATATTTCCCCCAACAATCTGGGTCCTCATTTTACCTACCTCGGAAGGATGGAAGGCTGAGTCAACCTTGAGCTGGTGAGATTTGGATCACAGTCAGCTAAAGTGGCCTGCAGTACTGCCTCTAACCGCTGCGCCACCTCGGCTCAGTATGTGTTTGAAAAGTAATAGACTCTACCTGCAATCAGATCTGCACTATTGGCATCCTGAATTGCACAGAAATTGGATGTGAGCAAAGTCAAAGATATTAGAGATGGCATGAAGTGCTTTATTCCTTTTGCATACATTTAAAAGCCTTGTTCAGACATGTTGCTGCAGGTAATTCCTTAATCTCCTCTTAAGGGATTTTGGGGGGAATGTACCAGGCAAAGAATTCAGGATCAGTGACATACTAAAGCCCTGTTTCAGTCCTAAGCTGAACAAAACTTGAGAAAAATAACAGAACCAGAATGGAATTTGACTTCTTAACTATCTCTGCTCACCAAAAGACCTTGTAGATTGTGCCATGAATCAGGGTAATCACATCTGATTTATGTAACCTTTTTAAAGCCTTTGAACAACCGTCTTAATCCTGTTGCTGAGGTGCTCTGGAAAATTAATACAAATATCCAACAAAGTGGTGCCTCTAAAATATCACATCTTTACTATCGTACACGACAGAAAATGAACAGATATTTCACCATGATAAGCAGATTTATTTTTCCAAATAAGTTTATTTATAATGAATAAATAAGTGTGGAATGTGGAATGAATATTAATATAATGAAAAAGCTGTGTGGTAACAAATGTATAGTAGTGAATATAGTTGCTGCTGTTACTGCTGTTGTTTTCATTGTTATTGTTGTTAGAATTATTATTCAAGGAGTCACAAAGAAACCACTTGAGATTTGAACAGCCCTGGATACAAATTTAGCCCAAAGTAGGCATCTAATGACAGAGTTCATTCCCGTGGCTTCAGTTTTATTTTGAATGTTTTGTCTTAAAGACGTTAATGCTGAACTGTTGTCTCAAATCTTTAATTCTAAATTACTTATTATATTACCCTAAATTATAGGCTGTGGTGAAAGCCAGACTTTAAAAAGAGACATGTTCATCCTTCTATAAATAGTACAAGTCCACTTTTATGGAGAAAACAAGAATCTTCAAAAAAAAGTATATGATTTCTCCAGTAAACGATGAATCAGTGGCGCCTTTCCAGGGGGCAATGTGGACATGTGCAAATTTAGGAGCATAATGGTAGGAGTTGCCTGAAGGAAGTTGGTATAAATCTGTAATCTGCCATTTAACCACAATTACAATGTTTTGCCAGGAATAATGGTTACAGGGTGAATGATAGCAAATACCTTGTAAAGATGTCCTTTTTCTTTTAATGCAAGTTGGCCCAAGTTATGGCAAGAAGGCTTTGTGTGGACACTGCGGCTTGCAACTCATCCTAAGCACTTGGGCAAAAATAAAGGGTTGAGTCCCCTGTCAATAAGAAGAATGATAACTTTCTTGCCACGTAGATCAAAAGTCAACCAAAGTTCAGCAGAACAAATTACAGCTGAATACTCACTTAGCAAATCTCACTTAGAGGATGTCACACACTACATGTAGGCTAAACTTTCCTGGCTAACCACAGCCCTGCAAAGAGCTTTACTTATTTAGAAAGGTGTATTTTTTTTTAGAAAACACTTTTAAAATGCACATTTATGTATTTTATGGCAAGAAGGCTGTGTGTGGACACTGCGGCTTGCAAGTCATCCTAAGCAGTTGGGCAAAAATAACATTTCTATTATCTCATGGGCAGCTCTAACACTGTCCATACAATGAACCCATAATTATTTCATAGGATGATTCCTGGAGATAGAATCATAGGAAAGCATCAATCATGAATGGCACTCAAAGCTGAATTGCATTTCTCAATTTAGGCTCTGTGCACTTGCACCTTTTCTCCCTCTGCTTTGTCACACTAGACTTTTGACTAAAGACTTCTTGCATAGAAAAAAAAACCCCTGTAATGTCAGACTTGTCCAACAAGTGGACTAGTGTATGGAAGCAATACCAGCAGGTTTTTATAAACCCAGGCTTAGGGAGGAGTGGCTCAACCTATTGTCAGTCTGGGTCAATCTCACAGGTTCATAAATCCCTCTGTCACATTTCCACATAAATCTGCATTGTTTTTTATTTTTAAACACACACAAATGTTGTATGTAAATATGTATTTTAAAAGTGTTTTCTCACAAAATACACATTTCTAAATATGTTGCCCGTCAACTATGTGTTTCTAAACATGTTTTATCCTAAAATATACATATTAATAAGCATATTAATTTATTAGTTTATAACTTTTTTAGTTTATAACTTAATTTATTAGTTTATAACTTTTTTTGCCAGAATACTTACTTTATTTATTTTATTTTATTTATTTACGGTAGTTTGCCAAGCATGTATGAGAGAACAATTATAAGTATGAACACAGCATATAAACATATAAGTATAAACAGGTAAAGTATATGCATAAGAAATGAGTACAAATAATGGGAACAGTAGGACAGGGACGGTAGGCACACTGGCGCGCTTGTGCGCTTGTGCACGCCCCATTACAGACCTCTTAGGAATGGGCTGAGGTCCACGGTAGACAGTTTTAGGTTAAAGTTTTGGGGGTTTGAAGATGTAACAACAGAGTCACGTAGTGTATTCCAGGCATTGACCATTCTGTTGCTGAAGTCGTATTTTCTGCAATCGAGTTTGGAGCGGTTTACTTTGAATTTGTATCTATTGTTTGTCCATGTATTATTGTGGTTGAAGCTGAAGTAGTTATTAACAGGTAAGACGTTGTAGCAGACAATTTTGTGTACTAAGCTTAGGTCAGACTGTAGGCGGCGTAGTTCTAGGTTGTCCAGGTCCAAAATTTCAAGCCTGGTGGCATAGGGTATTCTATTGCGAGAAGAGGAGTGGAGTACTTTTCTCGTGAAATACCTCTGGAGTCGCTCAATTGTATTAATGTCCATTATACAGTGTGGATTCTAGGCAGACAAGCTGTATTCGAGAATTGGTCTGGCAAAGGTTTTGTATGCCCTGGTTTGTAGTACAATGTTACCGGAGAAGAAGCTTCGCAAAATTAGGTTAACAAATCTTAATGCCTTTTTGGCAATGCTGTTACAGTAAGCTCTGGGGCTTACAACTTTTGAAATGAGTACTCCTAGGTCCTTGACAGAGTGATGGTCATCTACGACATCATATCCGCCCAGCTTGTATTTGGTGTTCTGATTTTTGTTGCCAATGTATAAGACAGAGCTTTTGTTGGTTGAGATTTGAAGTTGCCAATTGTTCGACCATTATGACACATAGTTAAGGTCGCTTTGTAGGGCAGCAGTATTGTCGGTGGTGTTAAATAGTCTTATGTCATCAGCAAAGATGCTTATAATATGATCGCAAAGGTCATTTACTTCATCATGAAATGCAGGGATGTGTAAGATTCGTAGCCTATTCAGATGCTCCTTGGAAGTTCATCTGAAAACAAGGTGGTGGCTGCTAATCCTGCTTTGTTTCTTTGCCACTACTGTTAATCTGCAGGCTAATCTTCAAAAGATTAGCCCATAGTAGCTAATATTTTGGGTACATTGGGCTATCTATGGGTAGTTGTATCTATGGGTAATCCATAATAGCAGTTGTGACTGCAGCTATATGCATCTCATGCTAATTCCCTCATTTTTAGGCAGTTCTTTTATTCTTATCAATAAAAAAAAATCCTCCCCAGTGCACCATTGGAAGACTTTAAAAAACAGGTTAGGGATAGATTATCATGCAGAAGATCTATGTATGGGATTGCTAGGAGTCAAAAATCACTTGATGGCAGATAATCAATCAATCAATCAATCAATCAATCAATCAACCAATCAATCAATCAATCAATCAACCATTCAATGATTTGTCTATATGTCTATATCCTATATATTCTAAATAATATTCTTTTAAAAGTTTTGTAGATTTATTGTTGTTGTGAGCTACCTAGAGTCATACTTCAAATTAGGTGGCCAGTCAAATCTTATAAACAAACAGATCTGAAAGGTTTATATCATCCAAAGAAAAATCAAATATTGTATTGTATTGTATTGTATTGTATTGTATTGTATTGTATTGTATTGTATTGTATTGTATTGTATTGTATTGTATTGTATTCTATTCTATTCTATTCTATTCTATTCTATTCTATTCTATTCTATTCTATTCTATTCTATTCTATTCTATTCTATTCTATTCTATTCTTATTGTTATACTCCAACACTGGAAGGTTTTCAATCATTTGTCTGAAATGGTATAGGGTTCCTTGCTTGAGCAGGAGGTTGGATTAGAAGACCTCCAATGTCCCTTCCAACTCAGTTACTCTGTTACAGTTATTCTGTTGACTTAATTTTATTTTATTTTATTTATTCGATTTGATTCGATATCATAGGATAGCATACCATACCATACACCATACCATACCATACCATACCATACCATACCATACCATACCATACCATACCATACCATACCATACCATACCATACCATACCATACCATACACCACAACACAACACAACACAACACAACACAACACAACACAACACATAACAGTCCTGGGTTTCCCAAATTTGCTCTGTCATCTCTTTGCACGTGATTGATGTTTCCTGTATACAGAAGTATTGGAATTGTTAAAAGGAGTTTATTATTGTAAGATAAATAGTATAAAGTAGATAAGTTTTGGTATAAATTTATCTCACAAAACTTTACATCAGATTTTTTTTAAACAAAGTTATAGTGATAGTATTTCCTTGTGATCTGCAGTAGCTCCCTCCTACATTGATTGGTTTCTATTCAGGAGAACATCAAGCTGGTCTATAAATAAAAGAGGACTTCTGACAAAATGTCCAATTCAGTTTTTGAAATAAAGTAATAGTTATTCACTTGAAGCAGAATTGTGATGATTCATGTACAATTTTTTGTTCTGTCATGAGTCTTGACAACTTCACAAACTCTTCACCTAAATTATTTTACTGGCTGTTGTGAGAATAAAAATTGTAGGAAAGAATCTTTTGATTTGTCAGCCAGGCTAAATCATATAGCTCTTAGGGTCCCCCCCCCTCAACTGTTTAAATAAAATACTGGAGAATAAGAAAGCATTAGAGGCTTAATATGTCTTTTTGTTTTCTTCCATTCAGTCATGTCTAATTTTCAGAGATTGCTTGGAGAAGTATATACTCACTGAGTATATACTCAGAAGGCTTTTTCGGAGGTTTCGGAGGATTACTTGAGACTGAGGTGAGGGATTTAATATTGCTGGGGGAGAGACGACGAGCTCGGAGCTTGCCCAGTCACCGGCAGCGGAGAGCTTTCGCCGTTCAGTATTCCTCTGGGAGAGACCAGCTGGGAGGGAGATTTCGACCTTCGCTCGCTAACCGCTAATTTTTACCAACCGCCGCCAAGAAGACCGTGGGCGAAGCGGCGAGGAGTCCCCTCCTGGAGTGGATGGATCAGAACTGTTTGGGGTGTGCTCGGTGGCCGTCTGGCGGTTTAGAAAATCTTTAGCCCTGAGACTCCCGCCGCCATTATTAGGAGAGGGGTGGACACGTTTCCGGGCACCAGTGTCATTCGGAGAAGCCCGAAGAAACAGAAAAGATCAGGAGAAGCCCTTTATTACCATCTGTTCGGTGAGCCTGTGAAAGAACTTTGGAACTGGTGCTGATTGATGACAACCAGCGCCAAAATTGCCACTCAGTGCTTCAACCCCCCCCCCCCTTGTTGTTCCTAGCTTATATCAATAGACTTTTTCATCTATGGAGATTTTATTTTCCTGGACGCTGTGCTTAATTTTACCCCTGTTCCCACGGATGTCCCTGCCCATTTTAAAGACCATTACACGCAGGGAGAAGATGCTGAATCCCCCCTCGGACAGAAATCGATTATATACCAAGGGGGATAGGACTATACAGTCCCAATGTCATCGGAGTAAGGGAGGCTCTCCGTCATCCTGGGATTATAGAACAATAGGGAGGCTAAGCGGACCCAGGGAACCTGCCTCCCCAACATACCCTTACCTGGACGAACTTGCCTTCATTTTAAAACTTTTTAATTTGTTCTCCTCCTCTGAGACGTGGTATGGGTGTGATTGAGTATGGGGACGAGTGAGGTGAGTGAGATGAGTGTTTGACGGTTAACGAATGTGTGTACAAAAAAGAAATGGAAAAGCCGGGGGCTGCGATCCCGACCCCCCTCGCTGAATGTAGAAGCAGAAGCGGGGGGGCGGGGGCGCAGTGACCCCAGCCTGTGAGAATGGTATGTATGACCTGCAGGAAAGGAGGAGGACCAGCTGGGAGGGGGAGGGGGTCTCTGGTGGGGAGGAGAGCCGGAACATCTCGGTCATAATGGGAAGAGGCAGATATGGCGGGAGCAGAGGGGAGGGCCGCTCTCGGGGAATAAGACCTCGCTGTTTACAAGCGATCCCTTGTTCCGGCCCCTCTGATTTGGTTCCATCTTGCTCAACCCGGATACCTGGCAACCAGGGTTCTCAGGGCCCTGGGCTCAGGATGCTGCTGCTTAACGCCAGGTCAATTATCAACAAAGCCCCCCTGATACGTGATTTAATCACAGAGGAGGGGGCAGACCTGGTATGTGTTACCGAGACCTGGCTAGGGCAGGAGGGGGGAGTAGCCCTCTCCGAGATATGCCCAGCCGGTTTCTCGGTGCAGCACCATTCTCGACCCCAGGGAAGGGGGGGAGGAGTGGCAATTATAACGCGTGGAAATCTGCATCCTCGTAGGATCCCTGCCCCGGAGATTGTTGGGTGTGAGACGCTCCTTCTGAAGTTGGACTTAGGGGTTCAGGTGGGCCTTTTCTTAACGTACCTGCCTCCCAGCTGCGTAAGTAAGGCCCTGCCTGAGCTGCTCGAGGCAGTAGCTGGCTTGGCGGTTGAGTTCCCCAGGCTTATGGTGCTGGGGGACTTCAACTTGCCATCTGCTGGCGAAACCTCTGGGATAGCTCAGGAGTTCATGGATTCCATGACAACCATGGACCTGACCCAAGTAATTCAGGGTCCGACTCATGAGGGTGGTCACACGCTTGACCTAGTGTTTCTTTCGGGGCAGTGGAGAGATGATCTGAAGATAAGGGATATAGTCATCACCCCACTGTCATGGTCAGATCATTTCCTACTGAGGCTGGATTTCACAACCCCATTCCTCCCCCGCAGGGAGGCGGGACCGACTAGGTGGTTCCGCCCCAGGCACCTAATGGAGCCGGATGGATTCCAGAGGGAACTTGGGGAAATACCTGAAACCCTGGTACACAATTCGGCTGACTCCCTGGTGGCTGCTTGGAACACCGCAGCATCAGGGGCTCTAGACCGAATTGCGCCTAAGCGACCTCTCCGTGGCAGTGGATCCCGGAAAGCTCCCTGGTTCACCGAGGAGCTCCGGGAGATGAAACGCCAAAAGAGACGTCTGGAGCGCCGCTGGAGGACCAAGAGGGCCGAATCTGACCGAACACTATTAAGAATTTACATCAGATCTTATTTAGTGGCGATAAGGGCGGCAAGACGTTCCTATCTTTCCGCTCTTATTGCGTCCGCAGATTCTCGTCCAGCCGCCTTGTTTAGGGTGACTCGCTCCCTCCTTGGAAAAGGGGGGAGCGAGGAACACTTACAAGGCAGAGCTGAGGAATTTGCTGAGTTTCTGTCGGATAAAGTCGCTCAGATTCGGTCAAACTTGGACTCTGGCAGGGCAGAGTCCATAGAGTTGACGGGGGCTAGTCTTAGTCCATCATTGTGGGAGGAGTTTGGGCCTGTTTCTCCCGATGATGTGGACAGGGCTATGGGAGCGATGGGTACCTCCACCTGTTTATTGGACCCATGCCCCTCCTGGCTGGTCTCGGCCAGCAGGTCGGTGGCACGTGGCTGGATCCAGGCGGTGATCACCGCTTCTTTGAGGGAGGGATCCGTACCGCAGTCGTTAAAAGCTGCGGTGGTGCGACCCCTCCTGAAGAAGCCTTCCCTGGATCCAGCTGATTTGAAGAACTATCGTCCAGTCTCCAACTTACCTTTTTTAGGGAAAGTTGTGGAGAAGGTGGTGGTGACTCAGCTTCTGCAGCTCCTGGATGAAACAGACCATCTAGATCCTTACCAGTCGGGCTTCAGGCGTGGCTACAGTACAGAAACTGCCTTGGTCGCCCTGATGGATGATCTCTGGCGGGCCCGGGATGGAGGAAACTCCTCCATCCTGGTGCTACTTGACCTCTCAGCGGCTTTCGATACCATCGACCATGGTATCCTTCTGCATCGGCTCGGCGAGTTGGGAGTGGGAGGCACCGTTTTACGGTGGTTCTCCTCTTATCTTGCCGATCGGATGCAGTCGGTGTTGGCAGGAGGGCAGAGATCGTCCCCTAGGCCCCTATCATGTGGGGTGCCTCAGGGGTCGGTTCTCTCGCCCATCCTGTTTAATATCTACATGAAACCGTTGGGTGAGATCATTCGCAGACATGGGGTGTGTTTCCATCAGTACGCTGATGACACCCAGCTGTACATCACCACCCCGTCTGACTTCAGGCAGGCAGTTGATGTAATGTGCCGTTGCCTGGACGACGTTAAGATCTGGATGGGGAGGAACAGACTCAGACTCAATCCCGACAAGACTGAGTGGCTGTGGATATTGCCTCCTAAGGATCATGACAACTACCCCTCCTTGGTCTTTGAGGGTGCGAAACTGACTCCCTCAGACCTGGTCCGCAACTTGGGGGTCCTCCTAGATCCACAGCTAAAATTGGACCACCATCTTTCTGCTGTGGCTAGGGGGGCCTTTGCACAGGTCCGCCTGGTGCACCAGTTGCGGCCATATTTGGAGAAGGAGGCTCTACTCACGGTCACTCATGCCCTTGTCACCTCGCGCTTGGACTACTGCAATGCGCTCTACATGGGGCTACCCTTGAAGAGTATCCGGAGACTTCAGCTGGTGCAAAATGCGGCTGCGCGTGCTGTGGTGGGTGTGCCAAGGTACACCCACGTGACACCAATACTCCGCCAGCTGCATTGGTTGCCCATCGGTCTCCGGGTCCAATTCAAGGTGTTGATCACCATCTTTAAAGCCCTTCATGGCTTAGGACCAGGATATCTTCGGGACCGCATTCTGCCTCATACTTCCCTCCGACCGGTTAGGGCCCACAGAGTTGGCCTCCTCCAGGTCCCGTCGGCCAAGCAATGCCAGCTGGCGGGCCCTAGGGGGAGAGCCTTCTCTGTGGCCGGCCCCGTGCTCTGGAACCAACTACCCCCAGAGACCCGGACCATCCCCACTCTGCTGGCCTTCCGAAAAGCCGTCAAAACATGGCTTTTCCTGCAGGTGGGGGGGACAGCTTAATCCACCTGAGATTACCCCCCAAGTATGTATGATGTTGAATGGATGTTGTTGTTTTAATATTGCTTTTTTAAAAATTTGTATTTGTTTCTTTTTAATTACATGTATTTTGATTATTCTTGTATTTTTCCCTGTTGTACGCCGCCCTGAGTCCCTTGGGAGTTGGGCGGCATATAAGAATAACAAAATAAATAAATAAAATAAATAAATAAATAAATACAGTTTTTTTGGCAAGGTTTTTTAGAAGTGGTTTTCCATTGCCTCCTTCCTAGGGCTGAGAGAAAGTGACTGGCCCAAGATCATTCAGCTGGCTTTGTGCCTAAGGCAGAACTAGAACTCACAGTGCCCTGGTTTCTAGCTTGATGACTTAACCACCACACCAGCCTGGCTCTTGTTTATACAGTATGTCTTACCAAATGAAAATTGCCAAAGTACTATTAAAATTGATATGTTTGGTCTATAAAAACAAATGCAGAGTAGACCGTAACCCAAATTCCCCAAAGCTTCTAGTGTATTTTTCGGAGTATAAGACGCAGTGGAGTATAAGACGCACCTTAGTTTTTGGGGAGGAAAATAGGGGAAAAATCTGCCTACCAGGTATTCATCTGGCTAGCGTCCTTAGTCTGGTCAGCTTCAGCACATTATTTTATCCCCTGGTTAGGACTTAAAAAAACCTTCTTCTGAGAGAGTAACAATGAAAGAGCATGCAAGCCAGTAAGAGCTGGGAAGATCGTTAGCACCTGGTTAGGACTTATTAAAAACTTATTCGGAGCAAGTAGAGCAATGAAAAAAACCCTGCAAAGACATTCTTCTGAGAGAGTAACAATGAAAGAACCTGCAAGCCGGTAAGAGCTGGGAAGATAGTTAGCACCTGGTTAGGGCTAGAAAAAAACTTATTCGGAGAAGCTTCAGCCCATTATTTTATCCCCTGGTTAGGACTTAAAAAAACCTTCTTCTGAGAGAGTAACAATGAAAGAGCCTGCAAGCCGGTAAGAGCTGGGAAGATAGTTAGCACCTTGTTAGGGCTAGAAAAAAAAACTTATTCGGAGCAAGTAGAGCAATGAAAAAAAATTCTGCAAAGACTTAGGGCTGGAAAAACATTCTTTGGAGAGAGTAACAATGAAAAAGCCTGCAAGGTAAGATCTGGGAAGATCTGTTAGCACCTAGTTAGGGCTGGGGAAAAAAAAGCTACATTCGAAGTATAAGACGCACCCAAATTTTCAGCCACTTTTAGGGAGGAAAAGGGTGCGTCTTATACTCCGAAAAATACGATATTTTCTGAATCTGTCTTGATAATTTTTCATCACTTAAGTTTCCACTTTTTTGCAGGCAAGGTCCACTTTCAGGCTAAATGACCTATACAGAGGCCTCATACCTGCCAGTGCTGAATGTAACCAACTGGGGTAAAACATGAGTTTTCGGGATGAATTTTTCCTAAATGCCACCTAATGTGACCATTCTTTCAATTTCTAAAAACTTATTTCCACTGTCTCTACAGGCATACTGTAGTTCAGGTAACTGGGAATTCCAGGGTCTCTTCATTAGTGAATAACAAACTTAGAGAAGTATTTCTGGAACATTCTACTTCCAGAACTGCCACTAGGAAAATTGTCCATCTGAAATGCGCGCGCGCGCACACACACACACACACACACACACACACACACACACACACACCACGAGCAGCGACAAACATCCTGCTTCCTTCCAGATAGTTTGAATGACAATATGTATCTACCCTAAGTAATGAGGCTTTTTGTCCAAATTATTTAAAAGATTAAAGTTGACAACTTCTGCATTGAAATATAGACTGGATATTTGGGACATTAGGTTGATTGTGGCAACTCTTGCAAAATATACTTTTATGAAAGAGATGGCATAGCCTATCACCTAATTTAAATACCTACATGTTTATGACATTCTATACATTTGAAAATCCTTCATTATACAGTAGGTAACAGTTTAGAATCTGCAAAACTCTGCTTCATATCCTTCTTGGCTTATTTCTAACACTTAAGTGCTTTATGAACCTAATAAATGTTTTCCAACAATTGGAATCCCTTTAACCTATTTTTCAATTTTGTTGTGTTTATTGAGCAATAGTGGAATGAGGTAGGATAGGTGAAATGATATGGGGCTGAAATTTTTTACTTCCTGGAGTTGTTAACTTCTCCGTAACATTATTTAATGCTCTTTTCTCTCATTGAAGTAGTTCAATCTTGGAACATTCTACCTGTACCAGAACAGTAAAAGTGCAGATAGAGCAAGAGAGAAAGAGTCACATCTCTGTCTTTTTCCAACTTTTCTATCAACTTTACCCCCTTTAACTTGGAGTTGAATGGGCATTTTAGACAAGTCCAAGCTTTGATGATTCAGATGCATGATAGAGGCCTGGGGGTGCCCCTTAAATCTTCCAATTCTCCATTCCAATGACTGTAGATGCTTCTCAGGATCACTTTTTATTTTGTCAAGCGTGTATATGATTACAAACAAAGTATAAACAAAGTATAAACATGATTGTTAATATATAAGAAGTACAAGCATGGTTATGAGTGCAGGAAATTTTACGAATAGATGGGTACATTAGGACAGGGACGGTAGGCATGATGGTGCGCTTATGCACGCCCCTTACAGACCTCTTAGCAATGGGGTGAGGTCAATGGTAGACAGTCTAAGGTTAAAGTTTTGGGGGTTTGGGGAAGAAACTACAGAGTCAGGTAACGTATTCCAGGTATTGACCACTCTGTTGCTGAAGTTGAATTTTTTGCAAGTTTAGAGCAGCTTACATTAAGTTTGTATCTATTGTGAGCTCGTGTATTGTTGCGGTTGAAGCTGAAATAGTCATTGACAGGTAGGACATTGTAGCAGATAATTTTGTGTGCTACACTTAGGTCAGATCGAAGGCAGCGTAGTTCTAAGTTTTCTAGGCCCAAAATTTCAAGTCTGGTGGCATAAGGTATTCTGTTGCGAACGGAGGAATGTAGTACTCTTCTTGTGAAATATCTCTGGACATTCTCAATTGTATTAATGTCCTATATGTAGTGTGGGTTCCAGACAGATGAGCTGTATTCAAGAATTGGTCTAGCAAATGTTTTATATGCTCTGGTTAAAAGTACAATATTACCAGACAAGAAGCTACGCAAGATTAGGTTAACCACTCTTAATGCCTTCTTAGCAATGCTGTTGCAGTGGGCTCTGGCACTTAGATAATTAGAGATGAGTACTCCAAGGTCCTTTACTGAGTGAGGATAATCAACAAGGTCGTGATCATCTAATTTGTATTTTGTGTTCTGATTATTTTTGCCAATGTTTAAGACTGAGCATTTGTTGATTGAGATTTGAAGTTGCCACTTATTTGACCATTCTGATACATAGTCAAGGTCTTTTTGAAGGGTTATAGTATTGTCGGTGGTGTTGAATAATTTTACATCATCTGCGAAGAGGACGCAGTTGCTTTTTATATTATCACAAATGTCATTTATGTAAAGAATAAAGAGAGTTGGTCCTAAAATGCTGCCTTGTACAGGGTTTGATAAAGCGGTTCCTATTTTGACCACTTGTCTGTTTGACAGGAACGCAGTTATCCATTTGTGCAGGGGTCCAGAAATGCCATAAGATTTTAGTTTTAGAAGTAGTTTGTCGTGTACCACTGAGTCAAAGGCTTTGCAGAAGTCTATGTAAATTGCGTCTATTGCTTTGCCCTGGTCAAGTTGTATAGTCCATATGTTTTTACAGTATAGAAGTTGCAGATTGCAGGATAATTTTTTTCTGAAACCAAATTGTTTGTGAGAGAATAGGTTGTTTGTCTCTAAGCGGAGGGTAATGGATTGGTTAATGATTGATTCCATGACTTTGCAGGTGACGCAACATAAAGAGATTGGTCTGTAATTTTCAACTAGACTTTTCCCACTCTTAGAAAGAGCTAGCAATGGAGGCTTATCTGGATGCAAAGGAGGATCAACATCAGATTTACATCTCTGAGGTCAGAGCCATCTGCAGGCTTAGAAGGGGAAAGCCAAATATTTGTTTGGCTTTTAGGGTACAGCCTAATTTTCTTTTGCATTTTTAGATATATTATAATGTCTTAAGTGTTCCACTCATATTCCATATAAGCTCCTAATAGTTATTTCTTATTTCCTGATAGCCTGAGATTCTCCCAAGGCTTAGGGCTACAACTCTCAATATCACTGAATAATGGCTGTTTGAAGTGCTGGAGAGAATTATAATTCAAAATATTGGTGGGGGGAACGAGGTTTAAGATCACCATATTATCCTACATGGTTCAGTTGTGCTGTGGCCTTTTGAATCGTCTAATTTCTCCTTTGTTCTTAATTTAATGACTTTACTCATAGGTGGCTAGATCCATTACAATGGCTTCTTTTTTTGTATTGATATAGTAATGAAGGCAAGATGTGTCAATCATCTAAATATTTAAATACCTTAAATGCATTATCTCTACTGTCAGATATTTTTAAATGAAAGGAAATGTACCAAGAGTGATATAACTGGGATCCAGAAAGAATTATGTACTATAGCTTTGTGTATAAACAATGCATGCAATTTTGTACTATTTTATACACTACAACTATTCTTTAATAAAACTCAATGGGGTTCCTTTAATATCCAATATGGCACACAGTGTGTTACAGCACCCATAACATGTTCTTAAAATGCTCAATATGTCCATCAGACCCATTGATCGGGGGGGGGGGAGGACTGTGAATTAAGGATCTTGATGTATGCTCTGAGATACTGAGGACTGAAATTGGGAAAGCTATTTTCTGACCCCCAGTGATCATTCCCCCCCCCCTTTATTCTGCTAGCTGCATCTTCATCAGATCAGATAAATTTCTAGGGCTGTACATATTTGTTTATTTACACTCATTTCAGTTCCAGCAGCATTACTACAAAAAGCTCAAATTTGACATAGAGTTGTCACTAAAGGATGCCAAAACTGACAAGTGAAAATCTCAAATGAATTTAGAACATCTTTTTAAAATAAAACAACTGAGGAATTTCTAGGGGAAATGGTTGCCACCATACTAATACATTTCTTGCAGTTTCTACACATTTTTACCTACTTGGAATATGTATATAACATTATTTCAGTTGTATTAATAAAGCTATGCCATGAATTTCATCTGCTTCTCACTATTCTTGATTGGTTCACTGCAAATTTTGAACTGTGAAAGCAAGCAAAGGTCATAAAGCCATGAGTCAGACTTCTCGGTTTTGTCTGCAGAAAAAAACTCAGCTAGCTCTGGAGATACAGCAAAAATAGCCACAAAATCTTTAGGGAAGCAAAAGCTCATTAAGACTGATAAAATGCCATTGCACATCGTTATAATAATCCTCATCCTAATGAACAAACCTGATAATAAAACATGCCTTTTCAAATCCTCACAAACAATGAAGAGTCATGTTTTGGCAAAACTCTAAAAGAGTATGTTATGGTGAAGTGCCTAAATGGAAATATATTTTTTCCTTGAACTTGAAGCAAAGCACCATGTTCTGTCCTGGAAGTCTGTCAACCTGCTTTGTACCAATTGCAATTTGGCAGTGAAAGGTGGGGTGGGGAAAGAACCTCCTAAACATTATCAACTCTGGCCAGGCCTTTGCACTGGTTGCTTAAGGCCTATACCCTCACTTTCTTCTCCTTTGCTCAGATATTGCAGAACAGGTCATCCTGTGCTGCTGACAAAGCTAGCAACAAGAGTTCTTACCTTCATGGCAATGTGACAAGCACACTGCCCTAAATTGAGGTTAGCCATTCAAGGAGAATCTTATGCCACAAACTGTACTTCTGGCGGTGGTGGCTGCTTTTATTAATCCCTGTCTTCTTGGCTGTAGCTTAGATGTTTGTTCTTCATCTGGGTCAATTTTGCAGCCAGGAGCTTCCTCTATTGGGGGAGATGGTATGTCAAGCACAGGAAATCAGGAGTCCAGGCAGTTCAAAAGAATATAAGTTTATTGTATGCTAATGCTCTCTATAAGAATCTGAACTATTAATAGGTGGTACATAAGAGTCAACAGAATTCAAGGTGGGCTGGACTTAGACCTCTTGTGGGCGCAAAAGAAGTCAAGACTGATGACATGCTTGACCCCTCCCTCAGGCTCAGCCTGGTCATCTCCTACACAGTGCTGATGATCATCCCTACACCCATGTCTCATATAAGGAACAAGTACAAACACTTTTTCAGAAACCAAGTCCTTTAGCCATAGCACAGTTCCATTCTGTGAATTGGGTTGCCATCCTCAGAGCTCAGCTTCTCCAGGGATTTTCTAAAAGAACAAAGTACAAACTCTGGCTCTGTATGGCCATCTCTCCACATAGTCCACCTCTATGTCCTTGGCAAGAAGCAGTATGCACTGGACCTTCCTCCTGCATCATGGGAAATGGATCATGAGGAAGAGGTTAGAAATATGCATTTCCTTTTGACTGCTCACTGCAGGTGCAATATTTCCTCCCTGCATAGAGGAAACAGGGATGACACCATCTGCCATCTAAAAGTACTGTATGGGAGAAGTAGTTAGAGCAACTGGATGGAGGTGGTTCTGGAGACTGCACTGAGCCAGACCCCTGGATGTTATTTGAACAGATGTTTGAGCAGCCCCAAGATCAACTGATTTGGGCCTTGTAAGACTTGCAGAATATTATGGATCTTCAAAATCAAGCTGCCCTTAATCTCAAGCATACCCATTTTAGCAGTAGTGGGAGGTCATATGGTAAATCTGGCCACCACCACTATCACATGGCCATGGTCTCCAGTTCAGAAGGGGCCAGTTCCTCCTCCTCCTCCTCCTCCCCTTTGAGTCCCTGGGTTGCTAAGAAGGAGAGAGGGCTGACTTCTTCAAGCATCCACACCACCGCCTCCTCTGCTTGTACTGCAGGAAGAGCTCCTCCTCCAGTCTCATATACCACCATGCCAGTGGTGGCTCCATCATTGCTTTAGGAGCAGGAATGGGACTAAAAATCAAACATCCTGACAGCCATCAATCTCCCTTGATCAATTACCCTTTCCACTGTCCTCTTGGTCTACCTGGCTTAGCTCTTCCTCCCTAGTTTGTTTGGAGAAAGTTCTTTTTTAGGGGCGAGGGAATACTTTGTAGAAGTAGCCTTAAAGGCAAGCTGCATTTTAAAATAGAAATGGGTTGTTTCTGAAGTGTATGCACATATATTTAGCAAACAGCAGTGCTGTCAATGCAGCACACACACACACACACACACAAACTAATTGGAAATATTCACTCCTCCACGTAAGAAAGTAGAGCTTATTTGGTGGTAGGCTTTTTGCAAAGTCAGAGAGTAGCTAATTTGAAAATCCAGGGAATGAGAAGGAAAATCCAGGGAATGAGAAGGAACCACATTACAATGAATCAAGACAACTCCATGAACTAAAATCAAAAGGATTTGAAGCTGTGGAGGTTGCTTTAGAAGCAAGCAGGCAACCAGCTACCCGAGTCTCCATCATTCAAGCAGCAGCAGCAGCCATCCAATGGATTCTCATTGCAGTGTCTTCTTCTGTAATTCCTTCTCCAACCAGTATTTCTCCAATGACAGTAAAATCCAGGATGGCTTCTTCCTTAAATTCCTTAAATAGCTTCTGCTTCACTCAACTTAAAGCTATAGCAGTGTGAACATAACTGGTCTTTCTGGGTGAGCTGATCCACATAGGAGAACCAAAAGAGGATCCCCCATCTGATAAAATCCACAAGGATTACTCTGCTTGTTCTCAGCCAGAACAAAACAATTCCATTTCAATTGGAGCTTTGAACACAAATGCCTGAAACACACCTTTTGTTTTAGGCATGGATCACCTGAAAAATAACTTCCACAGACAAAATAATTTGTGGAAAGATTGTATTGAACTCTCCTATAAGAAGCCTAGAAGTCAATCATCTTGATATATGCAAACATAATTTTGTCTGGGTTCTTGACCATGTAGCAGAATGGTCATACAACTGGCAACTTCAAATCTCAACCAACAAATGCTCTGTCTTACACATTGGCAAAATGAATCAGAATACAAAATACAAACTTGGAGGAAATGAACTTGTGTGATCAATGCCTGGAATGCACTACCTGACTCTGTGGTTTCTTCCCCAAACCCCAAAAACTTTAACCTTAGACTGTCTACAATAGACCTCTCCCCATTTCTAAGAGGTCTGTAAGGGACGTGCATAAGCGCACCACTGTGCCTACCGTCCCTGTCCTACTGTCCTATTGTCCTCTTTTATCGGTACTTTTTTACTTATGTTATGTTTATACAAATAACTACTATCCTGTACATGTTTGACAAAATAAATAAATAAATAAATAAATAAAAATAAAGTTGGTGAAGAGGCTAGTTAGCTTCATTGACCCTGAATTCAGACCCTATGCCACCAGCAATTCCAACTATGTAAAAGGAACCAAAGATATCCTATGAAAACTGAAATCCATTGGCAACCTTCCCAAGAACACAGTCTTAGCTACTACCAATGTTGAGACACTATACATCATCCTTTCCACAAACATGGACTTCAAGACCCTCCTCACTGGTGTAAACACATCACACCTTCCCCCAGATTATGACTTTGTACTCACCCCAATGTATTTCACTTTGGCAATATCATGTACTTGCTAATCAGTGGCACAACCACAAGTACACATATGGCTCTACATTATGCCAACATCTTCATCACTGACCTGGAACAATGTTTTCTCAACTTTTACCCCCTGAAAGCTGTATTTGAGATTCATTGACGACATTTTTATCATCTGGACCCATGGAAAAGAATCTCTCATCAAATTTCATCAGGTTCTCAACAAACTCCACTATCAACCTTGCCCAAGCCTATCTACAAAAACAAGTCCACTTTTTGATGTCATAATAAAACTATACAATGGATACCATGTTGTATAGGAAGCCTACAGATCGCCATGCATCCCAGATTGTTTGGACCCATTTCAGGCTGGAATAAAATAATGAGAAGGCATTGATTGTGCCTGTGAGGGTCTAGAAAGGGGATGGTGAATCCATTCTGGTTCTTCTTGGTTCTCAGCAGCTTTTGATACCATTCATTGTGTAGACTTCTGGGCTGGCTAAGAGGATTGGAAGTAAGAGACACTATCCTTCAGTGGTTCTCCTTCCTCAAGGTTGGTTCCAGTCGGTGTTGATAGAGGGGGAGAGGTCTAGTCCTAAGCCTCTGCTTTGTGTGATACAGAACATGAAGATGTAATATCTACATAAAACTGCTGGGTGAGTCCATCTGCTGGCACAGGGTTAAGTACCTTCCATATGTTGATAATATTTAGTTGTATATCTCTACCTCAAGCTATGTCATAGGTTCTTCTTCATTTCCAAAAGACTTGCATCAAGATGCTTTCCCAGTGTCTGTAGGCTGTGTGGGTCTGGATGGAGAAGAACCAGCTTCAGCTCAACCTTGACAAGACCTAATGGCTGTAGGATTTAGGATACCCAGTGTCTAGCAATTGACCATCTTTAAGTCTGGCTGGATGACACTCCCACAATCAAAACTGGGGTTATCTAGGGTTTTTCTGAGGTCACGGCTATGCTCAAAGGGATGGTAGGAGGCCTTCTTGGGCTGCATCTATGTGGCCAAACTGTATCCCCTTCTCTTCTGTCTCCTCTCCCCGATTTAAATATTATATTGGTCTAGCCTCTCCATGCATTTTATGAAGTAAGCTGTAATTCACAAAAATGTCTGCCTTTTAATAAAATTTGTGAGTAAGAAAGGTGCTAACACACTCTTTCTGATTTTTGGCTATCAAAAACTAACATGGCTCTCTTCCTAGGGTGTGTAATTTAAAGCTTTTATTTTGAAGATATTGCAATCAAGAGGTGGTCAGAAAACAGATTGTGGTTCAGTGAACGGATTAAACTGTTACTTTTGCTTTCTCTCACATTCTATTTTAATTTTTTTTGTTTATAAAGAATTGACAAATTTTGGTTAGTTTTGAACAAAATTGAACCAAACAAATTTTTTAATCAGAGGTTCTTTGTATACATTCAAAAGTTAGAGTTATTCCCACCAGGGAAAGCTCCATATTGTAACTGTCTGTTATATGACTATTAAAGAAGGGAAACTGGTGAGAAAAAGAGGTAACAATCCTAATTCAATATCTCCAATGTTGGCTGAGAACACAGGGATTCAAATCCAAAATTTTAAGTACTCAGTCAGAAATAGGCAAGTAGGTATTTTGGTCTTCGTGTCTCACAATTCCTGGCTTTTGGCCACATTGACTGAGACTTATGAAAGTTGTTGTACAGGATGGCATCAGAATGATTGAGCTAAATAGATTTTAACAACAAAAAAAGCATCTGTGCCTGGATAGAGTAATCCGTTACTTTCACAATCAGCTTCAAACCCAGCTTCCATCATTCTGGAACACTGGGAATTACAATTTGGAATCGCTTTACAAAATTGTGGGAAGTATTGCAGCTGTGATACACATAGAGTGTTTTTAACAATTGGATGCACTATATAAATATTTGTTCAGAATTAAGCAACAGTTTACATTCAAGATTGCTTAATCCAGTTTATCTTCTTTTTTTTGTAAATTAAAAACAAATGATAATCCATTGTGATTCTTGGAAAAACAAATCTAGGGTCCATGTAAGTCCTACCATTCTCCTTGCAAGTTAGATGCCCCCTTTAACCAAAAGGTATGCAAGCAAAACATGGAAGAATTTCAAAGAAAGAAAACAAATGTTTTTAAGAGTGTCTCAAATATCTTTGGACATCAACAAAGCAAGCAAAGATGTAAATAGAAGAAAAAGCTACATAATGCAACCAAGGTATACACATTCACGCCATTCTACATTTGGCATTTTAGCCTGAAAATCAAGACTGCCCTTCTCTTCATTGTTTCTGAATTTATTTCTTCTTGCCTGTCCACATTCCAGGTTCTAAAGGAAGGCAAACCTGGTGTGGCATCTTCTTCCTATTTGTTTGAACGCTTTAGAACAGTGTTACTCAACCTCAGCATACTGGCTGGCGAATTCTGGAAATTGAAATCCACACATCTTAAAGCCGTTGGGGTTGAGAAACACTGCTTCAGAAGTCTAGCAGTTCTCCAGGTTCAGAAGCAGGAGAAATTATGGCTTCCTCAGGAGAGGTTATCATAGCCTCAGGTTGTTAAGAAATGTTTCACATTGTCAGGGTTGTTTTGGCAAGGGAATGGAAGCCATTCTTTCTGCCAACCTATTACCATCGCCAGCGGCGGGTTGCTTCCTTACTGGTGCCGGTGTGCTGCACACGCATCTCCACATTTTGGGCACATGCGCGCTCGCTCGCTATGCATGCGCGCCCCCTCGCGTGATTTTGCTTCTGCGCATGCACGGAAGCAAAATCGCACCAAAATCTCACGAGGGGACGTGCGTGTGCGTGAGATTTTGGTGCAATTTTGCTTCCGCGCATGCACAGAAGCAAAATCTCACCAAAATCTCTCTCGCGCGGGAGTCCCCTCACAAGATTTCGGCGCGATTTTGCTTCCGTGCATGTGTAGAAGCAAAATTGCCCCAAAATTCACAGAAAAAGATGGCAACGCGCGCGACGGACCGGCAGAGAGGGCTCCGGAGCGGTTGTGTGCAAATTGCGCAATCGGCCGCTCTCTACCGGAGCTGCGTACCGGACAGCTCCGGCAGGAACCTAGCTCTGACCATCACACAACACACGGTCTTAAGACTCCTTAGTTTCTTTGTAAAAAAAAATCTCTCATTCTAACAAGATCACATTTTGGGCTACAGGTGAAATTGCTTTTGATGTTAAAAAAATGAATGCCCCCTCCTTCTACACTCCTATTCAGTTACCAGGATCAATGAAACCAATTACATGAAAACCCTTTTATTCCCAGCCTTGAGGCACCATTGCCAATATGCAGCTTACAACTCATACCGAAGACAACTAGCAATGTTGATCAGCAGGTGACACGGCACAGATCTGAAAATCAGAAAGGGTTTGGTAGCACTTTTTCCAACTCACATCTTTCATCAGGTTTTTGAGAGCTAGTGTTAGAAAAGTGCTACCAGATTCCTCCTGGGTTTTTTTGCAACATTTACAAATAAGAGTTCTCCTCCAATAATGTCTGACCTTAGTTTGTCTAAAATCTCTAGAATGATGACAAAAAGTGGCTAAGAGTAAAATGTTATATCCTTAACCAAAAATGTGACGTTACTGGCCATTTGCAGAAATTGCTACCACTTCCCAAAACAAAACAAAAAACTTGTTTCCCTCCCTGTGACTTTTCAACTAATTGACAAGTGTTACTCATGAGAGAAAAGGAAGCACCACGCAAACATGGTGGTTGCATGAAAGAAACTTTAATGTCCTCTTTTCTAACATAGTTATCCACACGGCAAAGCTTGAAAGAGGGAAGAGAAGGAGGTTGAATCTTACTATCTTCAACCTGTCCTCATCTCTATGCCTTTATGTGTTTGCTAGAATGTAAGAAATGCTCTCCTTCAGACCTACCTTGTAGCATGTGGAAGCTGGGAAGAGAAGAACAATGTAGCTGCCCCATTCTCCACCTGCTTCAACACTCCTTTAGTAAATCAGCTGAAGTCGGCTCATGCCTGGGGGCCTATAGGGAACAAGTTGCTTCACATTACTTCCCCATCCCTGAATATCTCCAAGAGGCATTTCCATCCTGCTACCGTCTGTTAGTCCACCAACACCAGATGTATAGATAGATATCTCTGCGGAATTAACTTCCACTGAATTTATTGGGTTTTACTCTAAAGGATACCCTGCACTGTTGGCTGCAGTGGTTAGATATATCTCTGTGGGTTCTATTTTTTCCTTAGGCATAAAACTCACTGGGGTAATTTTGGACCACCATTTTCCTCTCTGTCCTAAGTATAGATTGGCAAGCTGCTTCTGCCAAATGTTGCCAAGGCATTTGTTCCATGCAGGTGACAAGAGTCAGGATTGGCTTGAAAGACCATAAGAAGTCCCAGGAGGCACTACCTCAATGAGAGCCGAGGTGGCGCAGCGGTTAGAGGCATGTACTGCAGGCCACTTTAGCTGACACTGATCCGCAGGTCAGTGGTTCAAATCTCACCGGCTCAAGGTTGACTCAGCCTTCCATCCTTCCGAGGTAGGTAAAATGAGGACCCAGATTGTTGGGGGCAATATAAATATACATTGCTTACTGGTGTAAACCGCTTAGAGAGTGCTTGCACTGTGAGGCGGTATTAAGTCTCACAAAATAAATAAATAAAATAATAAAATAATGATTCACCATAGATTTTAAGGAAAACTCTCTCTTTCTCTTTTTAAGCAGCACATAAGAAACTTTGTAACTTCTCTTTTGTGTCACCAGGCTCAATCCTAATCTGATCATATTCCTAGATTGTGATCATTGTAGCCCTACTATAAAATTGTGTAACTAACAATATATGGCATCTGCAGGAGTGGTGATGTGTAAATGAATATAGTAAAACAAAATAATATATAAACAGTGCAATTTGTATGATTTAAAAAAGAAAAGGGGAGGCAGTCTAAACCTTTTGAATACCAAATGAAGTGTCCATAAAAATAAATGGGCCAAATTAAGAGATAGATTATTTTAAAATCAATTTTCTTCATATCTGATATGGCTGAGATATCTAAAGGAAAACAAGATGATCCTATTTGGCAGAAAAGGAAGCCAATAAAACACAACACATGAAAAAAATAAAACCATAGAAAATGTATCCTCTCCTTTTCACCATTCAAAACCAAAGAACTGATAAAAGCAGGAAATATGAGCTCCTGCTACAATATGGTAGTAAAGGATTATTTATTTTACTTCAATTAAGGAAGAACCCATTAATTAAAGGAAAGCTGCTGGAGTGACCAGAGGAGATAAAATCAGAAATGAGATCATAAGAGAAAGAATTGCCATAGAACCAATCTTAAACTACATACGAAAACAGCAAATAAAGTGGTTTGTTCACTTGGAGAGTATATCTTGGGATTCCGTACCATACAAGGCATATACAAAAAGAGAAGATCAAAGAAAGTGAGGCAGACCCCAAAGAAGATGGAGAGACAACATCAAAGACACATTACATCAGCATTAAAAATGGTTGAGACTGCCAGAAGAGCAAGAATCAAAACTTTGCATCTCCCTTGACAGGAGGAGGAGGAAGAGGGGGAGGGGGAGGGGGAGGAGACCCAAAGAAAGGAGTGGAGAATGAATGAGTAAATGAAAAATCTGGCAGCCTATTGTGCTCTAATAGGTAAGACTATGATCAAAATTGTTAACCTCACCTCCTCCTCATTCCAGAATTCACTTAGGGTCTGGGACATCAAAACACATTACATTCAATAGACTTGGCAACATGTTACTTAATTGCCCCTTTACTGCATCATCATTGCCAAATGGTTTGATAAGAATGCTTAGGTCTCCAGACATTGTGATCCAGTATAGATCTTTCCCTCTCCAATTGATCATAAATGAACCTGTAGAGTAGGAAAAAGATGAGGGAGAAAGAAGAAATTCACAATTCTGCCAGGCACAAGGTCCTTTCAAACTGGTTATTTTATTGTTTTTAATTGCCTTTATAATATTTATATATAGCATTTACATTCTCATGTCTACTTGTAGACTGTCCAGAATTGCTCTGTGAGGGAAATGTGTGGTTTCTAAATATAATATATAAATATAAATTAAACCTTGTGATTTACTAGAACATGTGATATTTGCAGAACATTATGGAGAATAAGGGCAGAGAGAACATAAAACCCACTTTGAGAGTTGAATAATGGGAGAGGGACCAATCTCATCTTGAGATGTTTGAAGCTGTCTATATGAAAATTGACATCTATTTTCATCCGCCTCTGGAACATGCATTTTCCTAATAATTTTTGCATTTTAGCTTTCAGCCAGGGACTGCATATTAAAGTCTCAAGGGTATATTCCAGAAGATAATGGCCTTCTGACCAGAAGTCTAAACCAAAAAAGTGAAATGTCCAATAGTATTCATAACTTGACCTAGCAATCAAATGAATATAATTTGTGTGTGTGTTTGACCCTCAATAAAGAAATCTGACCCTGAAAGCTTGCAGATGCAAAACAGAACATGGCTAAACCAAATGAACCTCATCAAAAGTGCAAGATTTCAAAGGTGCAAAATCTCCCTGCCACTTTTGCAAATTATACATGAGCAAATAAACAAACAAACAAACAAACAAACAAACAAACAAACAAACAAACAAACAAACGATTTATTGAGTCCCTAGGGAGCTGGTCTATATCTGATCAGTGGCAGGGAGAGTTGTGTTGATTTGCTAAGCAGGCTTATTTAAGAAAACACCCTTCCTTCCTTCCTTCCTTCCTTCCTTCCTTCCTTCCTTTCTTCCTTCCTTCCTTCCTTCCTTCCGCATTTTAAATTTTGTTGATAGAAAGTATATCTCTCAAAGCAATCCTCAGTCTGATCAGAACTTGCTTTCTAAATGATTGAAATTTAAAAGGACAAAAGAAATGTAAACAGTGCCAAAATTGATCCTGGCTTCTTTTAAGACATTGTAGAAAGAGAATTATGTTAATCAATGATAGTTCCAGATCAGGAGGAATCTGTTTATCTCCTTTTTGGAGTAACATGACAGTATTATTACAAGGCATAAGCTCCAATGAAAGCTTACGCCTTAACACCTTTAATGGATTTGAAAAAGAACCACCAGAAGAAACAAATGTTGTGTTTCTCTTCTAAAAAAAGAAAATAAGCCATTTGAGAAAACATCACATTCCTATTCAATCAAATGCCAATAAAACTTTTCTGCATCATTTCCCTGTTTGCTTTTGATTCTTCTCTTAAAAAACAAGCAAACAATAAATATAAGAACCAAAGACAGGGTTTTCAAGTGGACTTTTATTACCAAGTTTCCAGCACATCCACACACGTATATGTAGGCTTTGTGTTCAATTTACCGGCAGTTGCACTCCACCCAGGCACCATACCAGCATTCCGTGTGTTTGCCATTACAGTAATGACCTTTGACATCAGTTCTAGTTTCAGCCGCCACCATTAAAAAGTTTCAGTAAAATAATTTACTGAAATACGATTGAAGAATGATAGATTCAAGAAAGAAAAATACCCAAACCTGTTTCCTGGCAAGTGAAAGCCAATTTTAATTAGGAAACAATTTACTGGTTTAGTCTGTAGTGACTTCTCTTATCTCTAGATGGTCACTACATTTTTGCATCCGTGTTTGCTTTTGATTCTGCTCTTTTGTCTTTTCAATGAATAATGCTACAACAGGTTCTCATAGCCTTCCTTGGCCTGATGCTTTCAGATATGTTGGACAATAATATCCATGTTCCCCAGCAAACAGAAGCCATTGGAGATGCAGGTCGAAAGAAGCAGCGTAGACAGATACATTGGAACAGGACCAAGTTGGGGAAGGCTGGTTCGTAAGATCATTTCTCACAGACTGCTTTTTAAAATGTAGGTGACAAGTTTCATGATGCCATGACTCCACAAAAAATAAATTAATAAATATATCTGTGCAACAATCACTCCATCAAGCCAAGCCTTGGCCTTTGGGGTAGAAAGTGCAGTTTAGTCGGAAGGGTGGAGTAGTTTAGTTAAAAGACTACCTGATGAGTTTTATTTTGTTGATTTTAATGTTTAATGTTTTACTGTTATGTATGGTTTTGACCTTCCTGTGAGTCACCTCAAGTCTTAGAAGGAGGAGGCACATAAATTATGATACTTGTGTAAACAAGTATATTAAAGTAAATAAAATTTGCATGCATATTAGTAGTTGCTGGAAGAACTGAAGTTATCCCCAGTTGGGTGGGCCTCTGGAAGTTTGATATGCCAATTTCCTTCACCCTCAAGATATCTGGTCCACGGTGAGGGGATCTTCCCTGTATCTGGGAGCAGGGTGACTGGCAAAAAAGTTGCCACTGGGAAGGTCAACTAGCCTCTGATGGACTGATGCTACTCCTAGCAAGACAGCCCTTGGCCTGCCCATATCCTATTGAGCTTCCCTATCTGTGAAGGTTATGTGGCCAGATTTTTCATCCTCCTGGGCATTATTCCATCTTACCAAATTCCTCCTTCCAGCAGGAGGGAGGCAGGAGTGCGTTCTAACTTACCTCACTGCCGGTTCACTTCCTCCCGCGCCTCATGGGCGTACGTGCACTTCGCGCATGCGCACATGCGCAGTGGCAGAAAATAAAAAAAAATTAAAGCCAAAAACAAGATGGTGACTGCATGCACAGTGCCGGAAACTCGGCTTCTGCGCATGCTCAGAAGAAAATGTAATTTTTTTAAAAAAAAAATTCAAAAATGTTTCCAAAAAAAGATGGCAGCGCCCATGGACCGGCACCAACCAAACCGGTTCCATGACATCATCGTGATGTCACCAGCGGGTCGCTACTGGTTCAGGCGAACTGGTCCGAACCAGGAGGAACCCACCTCTGGAGGGAGGTGATAGGACAAATTAATCTAATCTATGTAACTGAACACTCAGAGAAATATATTCACACAGAATTGGAGAACTTTGATAAACCTCTCTTCTCCCAACTGCATGGGCAGAAGCTCTACTCAAGCTTTCTAAAGAGACAAGAGGAAGGATGTATTGCCTCCCTACAGGTGTGCATTCACTGATTGTGCTCTTAACATCTGTAATTACTTTATTTCTGGGTTACTGAGCCTCAACCTTCCTTCCCCTTCTCTCCTTTACTTCTACAGTATTTGTCCCAATTCTCTCCTTTTCTATCAAGGGTTGGCTGTTTCTTGAAAGCTTTTTTTTTTAATCTCCAGAATTATTTTTCCTGAAGTTAGCACTTCCACTTTTGGTAAAGAAACCTTTGACATATCTTTTTACTTTCTGTGCATGTTTTCTATTTGCAGGGAGAGGTTTCTGCATTTTACAATAAAGAAATTCGAAGTGGAATCCTCTCCACTTCTGTGGAGTTAAGTGGCATAATCCATCTTCCGTCTTATTACTCCACTATTTCATTATACTGCAAATGTAAGCCAGACGCATCTTGGGTCAGCAAAGCTGGAGGTAGATCAAGTGTGCACTTTATTTTTCAAGTTTAAAAGTCCTGGGAAAGGGACTGGGGAAAGTAAGCTATCTTTAGGGCAGATGCCCACTGAATAGGCAATTATATATTCTGATAATTAAGTTAGGTGATGGCATCCATTTCCTCCCACACATCTAGAGAAGGGTAGTCATCAGCATGCTGTGGTTACTAAGTTTATTCCTGGACAGAACTAAGAAACTGTTTTTCTCCATTTATTCAGAGATAATATCACGAGTGTATTACATGTGCCATCATTTAGTATGTGCTTATTATTTTTCTTCATCTCATTGTTCTCTTAAATTTTCTGGTCATTGACCAAATGATTGCTGCTACTGTGCAACTATTTTGGATAATTCAGTTTATGGCTCAAATAATGTGTAACTATCATAACATACACAGGTCTCACTTCAGGATTTTGGAGTTTCCTGGACAAATCATCCATCAATTTACTCCCTATTTTAGCCAAAGGCAAATCTTGTCCAACATGTTCCTTCCTATTACCGGGGCCTGAGATGGCTTGCCCATGAGCTCTTCTTTAATGCTTTTCAGGATGTCTGCTCCACCTAACGTTATGTTGAGATTCTTTTTTAGAAAAAAAATAGTGCATACTGTAAAGTGTCCACCTCAAGTATCACTGCTGTTTCCAGTGACACTTTGGAGACTTACATACTATACACAGCTCAGTACCACTCTCCAAAAATAAAAATGGCAGGGGGCAGCAATTTAGTGAATTGTACCCTTTTTTCCAGAAAAAAAGGCCAAAATCTGAACAGATTAAGATAATCTTGATGATGATGATGATGATGATGATATTTAAGATTCCAAATATCATATTTTGATGGTTTTAATAATGTGAGTGCAGAGGTGGGTTCTAATTTACCTCCCTGCCAGTTTGCTTCCTCCTGCGTCGCGTGGCTATGTGTGCATTGCGCGCCGTGCGACCGCGTGGCCGCATGCATGCATGCGCGCATGCGCAGTGCCAAAAATTTGCAACCCCCCTCAAAAAGCCAAAAACAAGATGGCGGCGCATGCACAGTGCCGGGAACTCAGATTCTGCACATGTGCAGAAGAAAAAAATCAGAAAAAAAATCCATTTTTTTAAAAATTCCCCCCCCAAAAGATGGCAGTGTCCATGGACCAGCACCGAAAGAACCAGCTCCATGACGTCACCAGCGGTTTGCTACCAGTTCTATAGAACCGGTGCGAACTGGGAGGAACCCACCTCTGTGTGAGTGCCAGTCACTGCCATTATGAAGAGATGGGCAGCTAGCAACATTGTTTAAATAAATAAACAAATACATACAATAAATTGCTGTCTTTGGCTATTGGTTGGGAATAGCCTTATCTTTCCATGGTCTGGTCTTGGAAAGCCAGTCAAATCAAAGTAATTTATCTCTCTACAATTTGCAGTTTAGAAGAGAAACAAAAGCAATGATGTTCGGAAATTGCTGAAAAGCATTTAGTGTAAAAAGAAGTGTAGAAAGGACTAAGGAAGGGAAAAACTATAGAAACAGTGTGCCATTTGTCCACACAATATTATAAGGGAGGGGGGATTTAGTCCACATGTTCTTTACATCTGAATATCTATTAAGTCTGAACTGATATCCATTTTGTAATTATGTGATGTTCAATATCATTTATGTGGCACAAATGATGAAAATTGACCAATGGCATAATATGTCAATTAGGTAAATGTACAAATGAAATAAATTGATGCAATTTAAATCAAGTTAATGTTAATTATGCCTATTGGCCAGACATAGTTTGGAAACAATGGACTTGTTTTTGTCAGTGGTAATTTTCTATTATTTCACAATCGGCTTGTCCTTAATTTTAAGAATGAAGTCATAGGATAAAGTTGGATATAAATATCATTAGAGGGTTCTATTGAACTGAGGTTTGACTGTATTTCTGAACTAGTACCTCGATTGTTTGGGTTTTTACAACTCCAGTTAGAATTAGAATTTTTTATGACTGGAAGGCTAGGTGATTATGACTCACACAAGCCCATATACAGTATTTTTTGGAGTATAAGACTCACCTTTTTACCCCCCAAAAGAGGGTGAAAACTTGGGTGCGTCTTATACACCGAATGTAGCCCCACCCACCCAGCCACTCCCACCCTTTGGCCTCTGTCTTCCAGCAATTTACCTGTTTGCAGCAAACAGGGAAGAGCCTGTTAAGACAAGCAACAAGACTTAGCAGCTTCCCGATCTCCAGCTGATTTGCCACGTGCTAAAATGAAACTGAAACTGAAACTGCAAAGAGGCAAGTAGCTGGGAGAGACACGCAGATTTTTATTTTTTGCTGAACTGGATGGAAGGGGGTAAGTGAATAACTATAAATGTCTGTAGAATGTTCAAATTATTAGACTGATTTTTTAAAGACTGCTTTATTACTGTTCTAGAGCCAGGGGTCTCCAACCTTGGCAATTTTAAGACTTGTGTACTTCAGCTCCCAGAATTCCACAGCCAGCTTTGTTAGCTTTGCTGGCTGTGGAATTCTGGGAGTTGAAGTCCACAAGTCTTAAAGTTGCCAAGGTTGGAGACCCCTGTAAATCTAGACAACCTAACAAAATAAAGAAGCTTTTTAAAATAAATGCTTGCTCTGAAGAGGCCCAGTGCTATTGTATCTTCTTTTAAATAATAGAGAATAATGTATACTTCCAGAAATTTTAATTAATTTTAACAGCTCTGTACAAGTATAGTCTGAAATGTAACAGTGTCCTGTTTAGTATTAGAGTTAAATCCTGATTTACCTTGGAGTAGATCTATTTAGATAATTGGGAGGCGTTAGTGTGACTACATTTAAGAAAACTTTCTGGCATAATGTATATTTCTCCAATTCTTTGCTATTTCTATGGGTCAGGCACACATGCACAGAAATACACAGCAAACAGTATATATCATCTGTGCTGTTTGCTCTTTGCTCTTTGGCAAATTGCTTGGAGGCAGAGGCCTTTTTTTCTTGTTTTCCTCCCCCAAAACTAAGGTGCGTCTTATACTCCGAAAAATACGGTAATCATGATGGCAAAGCAGATGTTTATAAATTGAATTATTCTGAGTGAAGGTTATATTCTTACCATTCAATAATCTGGTTCTCCCAAAGATGAATACCTGCATTATTGTGACCTTTGCTGTATATGCAACTGTTTCAGTTCAGGACATGGGATAGATCTCACTATCCCAACCATAATAATGATTTTAAAAAATGACAGTTTGATGTAACACTCGCTTCTTTCTTGGCATTTTACAATTCAGCCAATTATGTTGATCAGATACTGGCCCGGCTTGCATACACTGGCCTAACTTTACAATTTATTTAAATTCTTGAGGAAGTCAGTTCAGAAGTCTGGGAATAACAGGCTAGATTCATACATCCTATGAAGCCTTAGTAATTTAGTTTGCAGACAATATGAAGCCTCAAAGCAAGCTGTACACATCATAAGAGCAGGATTCACATTTTATGCTGAGACAACATCACAGCTGCCACATAGAGCCCTGGTGGCACAGTGGTTAGAATCCAGTATTACAGGCTAATGCTGCTCACATTGCCAGGAGTTCAATTCCTTCGATCCTGACTGACTCAAGGTTGACTCAGCCTTCCAACCTTTTGAGGTCGGTAAAATGAGGGCCCAGATTGTTGGGGGCAATATGCTGACTCTATAATCCACTTAGAGAGGGCTGTAAAACACTATGAAGCAGTATATAAGTCTAAGAACTATTGCAATATTGACTTAGCACAATGGGTATATCTCCAACCTATATTCCAGAGAAGACATTGATAAGACTGCGTAGAAAAGTTGTCATCTTTCGCCCATTCATCAGTGACGATGCTCTTTTGGGATGACTGAACTCATGAGTAAATCTCTGCAGAATTCTACTCTTCCTTTGTTTATTAACTTTTGGTGTCTGAGTGAAACAATAGGTTTGCTATAATAGTGCATGTTCTTTCTTGGGTCTTTCCTTTTATCGCAAAGGTATCTGGCCTGCAGCAACACGATAACAAAACCAGGAACAGCACCTTCTCAGTAGTAATGAGTGTCAGGTGCCCTGCTCACTTACCCAGACAACAAGGTGCAACTTGCTTAATGGTGCCCGCTCAGATTAATAATGGAAAGGAAGCAGGAAGCAGGACAGGAATATTAGTTGCTCTGTACAATAAATCCACACCCAGCAAACAGTGGTTGTCTCTTTTATCTCTTCCTGAAGCTGCCAATCTGCCTATTTGGTTTGATAGCTGTGTGCAGTGAGATCAAAAACTAGCATGCAGTGGTAGATGCTGCATGTGGTTTCTCCTTGTACCACCTGGGCTGCTGCACAGGGCTGTGATGGTCAGTGTTGCTGAGAGTTCCTATAGCAACATCAAGACGGCTAGGCAGGAAAGAGCATGCAAAGCCACAGAAGCTGAAGCTGCTTCCCCTCTCTTGAGCTCACTGTTGCTTTCACATTAAGTTCTCCTCTCTTCAACATCGACACAGCAGTGCTCAGCTTGGGGGCTTGTTCATGGGTCCACAGTTCAGGATGAATGTCATTGACAAGTCTAAGCAAGTGAGTGCACACTTGAGCTGCCAGTTGCAACCCAGACATTGCCCAAATTGGTCGGTTATGCTATGGCCACCGGCTGCAGTGGAAAGCATGCAACATGAGATATCAGGGATACGCAGTGGGTCCTTCTGGAGATGAAAGCCATTGGAGATTGCCCGACCAGGCCTACTGCTACTGCCAGACCTGAATATGTTCAACTTAAATCTGATTAAGGTTTTTAGATTGCAAGGATAATCAGGAATCGCAAAATAATATCAGGTAGCCAGAACTAAAAAAACAATTGAATAGCACTTCAGTTCATTCCTGATTGCTCCATTAAAAAAACATTTAAATCTGTGTAAAGTTCATTATCAAAGTCTGAGCCTCGTGCCTGAAGCCCTCAAATCAAGCTCTGAACTTTACTTTGAGGCAGGAAGGTGCTGTAGTGACTGAACAGCAGCATCAAATTGATATAATAAAAAGTATCATTTTGTCTACTTTATATCGCAAGGCATGCAAGCTCACTATAGTACACAAGCAATAAGCATTTCCTGACTGTTTGCATTTAGAGGCACTGGAATTGTTCAGCCAGTACAAACAAGATGTCATTCAAGGCCCACTGTGACTTGGAAAGTACATACAAAACATTTCTGTTTAACAAATAGTCTGAAATCTTAGAATTCAGGGTCTCCCATATTTCAACAGAGAACTTGGTGATCAGCTCACTCTCATGGGTATCAGCAATGCTATGCTGTAAAATGAGAAATATGTTGAAATAAACTGGAAACATTCCCAAAATTTCAACCTCTGTAAAGCAGCACAGAGGGAGGAAGGGGCTTATTCAGACCAGAATGGGACTGTTCTCCTTGTCCACTTTGCCGCCCCTGGTTTGCCCCCAGGGTTCTGCCCCCAACCATTTGGCACTGACTTTTCTCCTTGGCTGAAACGGCCCTAGCTCTTCGCCCCAGCCCCTCCATCACAGCCCCTCCCATCCCAGGCCCTTTGTCACAGCCCATTCGCCGAATGGGCCCAAACGCCCATTCACCCTAGGCTTTTGGGTGCACAGGACACTTCACCCCCAGCCAATCAGAGGAGCAATGGGAGAAGAATTCCACCCCGTTCTCAATTGGGATGCTAGTCCAGCAGGAGCCTCATTCCTTCCTTTCCATCTCACCCCCACTCTGTGCATGTGCTCCTCCTCTCCCACTCTCTTAGGGAAACTGAGGCTCCCACGGCATCCCCCTTCCCCGAACCTCCTTCACTTTTCAGACAATGCCAGGGAAAGGGCGCCCCCTTCTTCCCCCGCAGCCTGGAGAGGGAAGGGGGTGGTGCAGTTGATCCTCCGCTCTGAGCGGGCAGGATCCGGAGAACAATGCATGGCATGGCGCTCCAATGCCCGAGCTACTTTCGCCCACGGCTCCCCAGCCCACCTCCTCGCTTGCTCTTTCGCTCACTTCTCCTCCTCTTCTGCTTTCTGCCCATGCCCCTTTCGCAGCCCCCTCGCTACCAGAGCTGCCCTTTGGGAAGGGGGCAGATCCAGGTTCTCCCTCTGCCTCTGCCATGGCTCCCGCTGGACTAGCATCGTAGAGAAGGGGGTGGAATTCTTTTCCCATTGCTATCGTGGATCCTCATGCAAACACACACACACACACACACACACACACAGAGTGGGGGGAATGGAAAGGAAGGAAAGAGGCTCCTGCTGGACTAGCATCCCCATGGAGAAGGGGGTGGAATTCTTCTCCTGTTGCTCCTCTGATTGGCTGGCGGCGAAGTGTCCCGTGCACCCAAAAGCCCGGGGTGAATGGGCTTTTGGCCCCGTTCGGTGAAGGGGCTGTGACGAAGAGGCTGCGATGGGAGGGGCTGTAATGGAGGGGCTGTGATGAAAAGCTCGGGTCATTTCAGCGAAGGAGAAAAGTCAGTGGCAAATGGTTGGGGCTGGAACCATGGGGGCGAACCAGGGGTGGCGAAGTGGATGAGGAGAACAGTCATAGACCCTATCCAGACCCATCTTTGCTGACTGTAGAGCAACTGAGGCAATGACAGTTGTGAGAGTAAACAAGAGATTGGATCAGGGGTGAAATGCTCCCGGTTCGCTTGTGCCTGTCGGTTGTCGGAGAGCCAATCGCGAAGGCAGTGCGAGGCTCCGCCCACCCACCCGGACGCCTCCATTTGAGTTCTTTTACCCTCTGCGCATGCACAGAATGCTTTGCGCATGCGCAGAGAGTAAAAGAACCCAAATGGCGGGTGGGTGGAGCATTTCACCCCTGGATTGGATCAACCAATAGCAGTTAGAAGAATGAGGTCACAAAACCAATGAAGGAGATAACCTGAAATTTTCAGAACTAAATGGACAGGCTTTTTTCACCTTTTTGGAGAAGTTTCTCTGAGACTACCTTACTCCAGGGTACACCTGTTCTCCTCCAGAAATTTTGCATTACCACTTCATTCAGCTTTACCTAGTGGGGCTAATGATCTGTGATGATGGACTTTGTAGTCCAACAGCTAGGTTTGAGAAAAACTCTTCTAGGTCCTCCTGTCCATTTTATGTTTGAGACCATGACCATTTGTCCTTTCTGTCTTTCTTTCCATTTCCCCACCTTCCCAGTTTCCTCAGCATTTATTTGCTAGCTGAGAAAACAAGGCCTGCATATTCTTTCCTTATCACATTTGGTGGCAAAGTGGTGGTTAGGCCACATAGTTTCAGGCAGACCTCTGTGTTTTCATCCCACTGACAGATAAAACTTTATTCTGTTAGCAACCAGATCTTAATCAAATAATAGTGATATCATGGATGCTTTTCTCTCAGCCTTGGAAGAAAACTGAAAACTGGTAATTTGGAATAATGCTCATTAGAACATCAGTCAATGCCACTATAGGAATTATTTGAAGACACAAAAGCCAGCTTTTCTTGTCATTTGTATAAAAGAATAACATGTCAAATGAGGGAAATCAAGGACATCTTTATTATTGAATACAATGAGGCTGAACAATGCCAGGCAGGAAAGCAACTTGAACGACTATGGATAACTGAATGCTACACTTGAATAAAACACGGACTGCTTTTGTACAAGTATAAGGTCCTTGGAGAACTATTTTGGCAAAAACATGTTTTTAAAAGATTAAGGCTACACTTGTTGTAAAGAAGGTTCATTTATAGGAAGAATACCACCAAGAGGTTTTTTTTTAGTTTTTTTTAAATTTTACAGATATTCAAGTATTCTTGTTTCTGAAAAGTTCTATGAGTTAATCATGTAAAAACAATATACCTAAAATAGTGAAGCACCAGGGTTAGACTTCTAGACTGCCTAGATTCTAGAAGATGCTGAAATCTTTTATTTGTAAAAAAACAACAGGTGATATCTTTTTCCTATCTTGGGAAATGGGGAGGATACAAGAAAATAAATTCTGGCATACCAGCAAATGTGGGGGTTATTTTGCCCAGGCTTCACAATTATGAAAATATCACTGGCTTACAGTTCAACTTGCACCCAATATTTAAAGGCTGAAGGAGGAAATTTATTTTATTAAAAATAAATAGAAAATTGACTGTAACAGTATCTTGACTGAACTAGACCAAGATAAATCCAAAAATTCTAGGGAATTCTTGAAAGATTTGCTCGCATTATTTTTCCTTCACAACTATCCTTTTTTATTGCAAAGGTGCCTTGCTACCATTAACTGAAGTGATTTTGATACGAATTATGCAAGATTTAAGAATTAAAATAATAGATTAATAAAAAGAAATTCTGGTTTTAAAAAAAATATCAGGTGTCTTGCCAAGTACATGCACTCATTAAATGACAAATTCATATTCATCCCTTTTATCATATTTATATTACTCAGTTATTTCCTCATTTTTTCCTGCCTTTCGTTTGATCTTTTTTCTCTCACAACATTCTTCTAAGTTAAATTAGGCTAATGATTAACTGCTTTTGGAATCAATAGGATTATGGCTGAATAAATAATTTTAACCAGTGATCCTCATCTTCAAATATCCAAGTTTACAGTATCTCCACCAGTATTTTCATATTACCAATTGATTTAAGTATATATGTACATACCGGTACAATTATAAACATATGTTCAGGGGTGGTATTCACTTACCTTCCCTACCGGTTCGCAAATGTGAGTGTGCACCTTCTGCACATGCGCACAGCCTCAAGAACGCATTGTGCTTATGTCCGGGTGAGTGGGCGGGGCCACCCGCAGTCAGCGCTACCGGTTCGCGCGATCCAGATAGAACCGCTGAATAACACCATTGCATATGTTAAATGATGTATATCATAGAGTCTGGAAAATATAATCCCGTGCAATTGCCTGTTGCATGGAAGACATACAATGGCAAACTCTGACTTTCCTGTTGAGAGGAATTGCTCTTATTATTGGGAATTCTTTTTAAAGTTCAGCTTAATTTTGCTTTTCTAAAATGTCTGCCCTTCATTTCTAATCTTGCCTTCTGAAGCAGCAAGGTATTAATCTGCTCCATGCCTTGTATGAAAATATTTCAAATAGTTAAAAGGCTGTGATTTTGCCTCTTCCTGGGGGAAGCTACCATTGGGATTAAAATCGGTGGTAGGAATATCAACAACTTCCAATATGCAGATGATACAATATTACTTGGGGAAAGCAAGGAGGATCTGGAGTGGTTAATCCTGAGAGTCAAAGATGAAAGTGAAAAATTTGGACTGCACCTTAACAAAAGAAAACAAAGATATATAAGATGTTCTATAGATAACATTTCTCACCTACGAGGTTAGCTAAAATGGGCCCAAATCTCTCACCGATGTGCTGGAAGTGTAAAACAATACCAGGGACATACTATCACATGTGGTGGGAATGCTCAAAAGCACGTGAATTTTGGAATAAAATAAAACAATGGTTAGAGGAAATATTAATGTTAAAGATAGAATTAAAATCGGAACTCTTCTTATTGGGTATTACTAGAGATAAATATGAAAAGGGAACAATATGTTTAATGTTACATATTTTGACTGCTGGTAGATTGGTCTTTGCACAAAAATGGAAAAATATAGAAATCCCCACAGAGGAAGAGATACTGTATAAGATATTATCTTGTGCAGAAATGGGCAGACTCACGATGGAACTAAAAGATAAAAAGGAATCAGAATACTTTGAAATCTGGGATAAATTATATTATTGGTGGGAATCAAAGAGGAACGTTGGGATTAGGACTTAGCGATAAGTTGAAGATGTATATATTTTTACACCAGTAAATAAGGAAAATGGATTTAGTATTGTACATAAAATAGAGATATATTTATGTAGTGATAAAGAATTATATTTAGGAAGAAAAATAACTCGAGGAAAATATGTAAACTGGAATGTTACGTCATGTCCATGTGTTGTTTTCTTTGTCTTTTCTGTATGTTTGTTTTTAATTGTACTATAAATAAAAAACTTTTTAAAAAAGAAAGAAATCAAAGATATTGACAATGGCAGAGAACATACAGGTTAGAATGCAGACCAACAATGAGACCATTGAAACAGTAAAGGAATTCATCTTCCTGAGCTCTAAAATCAACCAAAGTGGTAACTGCAGTCCTGAAGTTGTGTAGCACTTGGAAGAACTGCAATGTCTGGCATGAATAACATCTACAAGAGTAAAGACAATAGCCTCACAACCAAATGTAGATTAGTTAACACAATCATTTCTCCAATTGCTACTTATGGCTGCAAATCTTGGATTCTGAAAAAGGCAGATAGGAGGAGGGTGAACGCCTTTGAGCTATGGTGCTGGAGTTGACTATTACGCATCCTATGGATTGCAAAAATAACAAACGAAGAAGTCCTAGACTGAACCTCACCAAAAATATCACTTAAAGCCAAGTTCACCAAACTGAATCTGTTATACTCTGGTTATGTCATGAGAGCTGACTCACTCAAAAAGTCAATTGTGCTGGGAGTGATTAGCGAAAAAGGAGAAGAAGCTATCTTAGCACCCTCTGGCTGGACACTGTAAAATATGACATCGGGATGATCATGGCAGATCTGAAGGACACAGTGCGAGACAGAGGGGCATGGAGAGGGCTAATCCATAGAGTGGTCAAGGATCAGACACAATTGAATGGCTGACGATGACAATGACGAGTCTTCCTCTTTCCTTCTTCAGCTCTTTCAACTATTCTTCAAAGGGTCTGAATGCCATCATTCTGACTGAAGCATGCTTAGATATGAGCAATTTCTCAATCTTCAGCTATTCTGCGTCTATCAATTTAGCTGAATATGAAAAATATAAATATAATCTGTGTGGGCTGCATGGGAAAGTTTAGTCATGATGCCAAGGCTTTTAGTTTTAATATTTTTGGTTTTAAATTTTTTTATTGTACATAGATGTGGTTTTCTCTGCTGGTTGTGAGCTGCCCAGAGTTTAGAACAAGATGGGCAACTATATAAATGTTATAAATAAAAATATTGCAGTTCAGTACATTTGATCCTGTACATTCAAAGCCTGAAACATACAGATGTATGGGGTTATTGTGGGTGTTGTGGGTGATCCATGATTCCTAGTCATTGCCCATGCTGACTGGGCCTGTAGTCAGAGACAACTGGATGGCACCACAGTAGCATCTGTGAGGGAAGGAGAAGGTCAATAAAAGCCAATTAAAAAAATGTGTGTCAGCAACCACACAATTAAAACCTTATCCCTTTCCATCTCTATTCTTGCCTTTTGATCTTCCCCCACAATTGTCCATGGAATCACTAGTTGCTTAGTCAATGGCCCGTTATACGCTTAAAAGGAATCTTCTATTTTTATGTCCTTTTCAGACATCTTGATAAACTTCCAAACCCTTCTTGCTTACTCACATGAAACAAAACTGCCCTTTAACCCAGGCATCTATAGCAGCAGATACATCAACTGATCCAGCAACCTAAATTAATTTCCAAGTTAAACCACAAACAGTAGCAGGGGCATTGAGTGATTTCACATCATGAGGAGAGAGAGGGTGGGAGGGTGGGAAGGGGGAGGGGGAGGGAGGGAGGGAGGGAGGGAGAGAGAGGGGGGGGAACCAAACCTGAAATAAACAAAAAAGCCCATACAGGAAAAGATTGATTCAGCAATCAAACTTTGCTGATAGCCTTTTCCTCATTTCAGAGCAAAGAGGGAGCATGTTCAAAAAGTGACAAAGTTGAATGCAAACCCACTCTCTTCCAACAGTCCCAAGCTTATAGGATTCCACTGCTTCTTCTTTGTCTAGTGTTGCTCAGTCCCTGAAAATAGAGCTTTCCTACGGAGTTATTGCTAAATTCCTGAAGAATATCCATGCATCTGAAATTCAGAAAAGGATGGGAAAAACTCTCAATACTGGGGGTTCATTTTAAAGGACAAAATCCAGACCTATCACTCAGGTGGCTTCTACCTTATCTTGCCACTGGTTTGCTTCCTCCCATGCCGTGTGGCCATACTGCACACGCACGCACATGCGCAGTGCCCAAAACTCGCAACCCCCCCAAAAGCCAAAAACAAGATGGCGACCCATGAGCAGTGCCAAAAAGTCGGCTTCTGCACATGCGCAGAAGCAAAAATCAGCCCAAAAAATCCAAAAAAAAGTAAAATAAAAAAAATCCCCCCAAAAAAGATGGCGGCGTCCACGGACCGGCACCAACAGAACCGGCTCCATGACATCATAGTGATATCACCAGCAGGTTGCTACCGGTTTGGGCAAACCGGTCTGAACTGGGACGAACCCACCTCTGATTAGGGGACTGGAGGCTAAAACGTATGAAGAACGGTTGCAGGAACTGGGTATGCCTAGTTTAATGAAAAGAAGGACTAGGGGAGACATGATAGCAGTGTTCCAATATCTCAGGGGTTGTCACAAAGAAGAGGGAGTCAAGCTATTCTCCAAAGCACCTGAGGGTAGAACAAGAAGCAATGGGTGGAAACTAAACAAGGAGAGAAGCAACTTAGAACTAAGGAGAAATTTCCTGATAGTTAGAACAATTAATCAGTGGAACAACTTGCCTCCAGAAATTGTGAATGCTCCAACACTGGAAGTTTTTAAGAAGATGTTGGATAACCATTTGTCTGAAGTGGTGTAGGGTTTCCTGCCTAAGCACGGGGTTGGACTAGAAGACCTTCAAGTCCCTTCCAACTCTGTTATTCTGTTATTCTGTTATAAACAGACTGGGATCTGTTATGAAGCATAGGATCTTTAGCAAGTTGCAAGGTTAAAGAAGGTCATATGTGCAGTGAAAATAGGATAGTAGGTAGGATAGACAGGGAGGAAGCTAATCACCAAATTGCAAAAGTGAATGGTCAGATGAGGATATCCAAACTCATTGGTAGCCTCACATTGCAATGAACAAGGACATGCATCCAATTTCGCAGCTACTAAGATTGCTGGCCGAGCAGGTACAAAGATAGCCAGGGAAATGATTGAAGTGTGAGAAATGGACCCCTTGTCAGTCGACAAGAGTGCTGATTTATCTTATCAGGTACTGTACTTAGGAACCAAGGACTTGGTAGCACAAGGAAACTACAGCCAACGGCTTAATAGCCAGCCATCAATACCCCAATCAACAACTGAAAAAACCATGCACAATCAGGCACCAAATAATAGAATACAGGTGGTCCTCGACTTACAACAGTTCATTTAGTGATCATTCAAAGTTACAATGGCACCGAAAAAAAAGATTTAGGACCATTTTTTCACACTTACCACTTTTGCAGCATCCCCATGGTCTCGTGATTTACATTTGGATGCTTGACAACTGACTCATATCTATAAAGGTCGCAGTGTCCCAGAGTCACGTGATCCCCTTTTGCGACCTTCTGGCAAGCAAAGTCAATGGGGAAAACAAATTCACTTAACAACCGTGTTACTAATTTAAGAACTGCAGTGATTCACTTAACGAATGTGGCAAGAACATTGGTAAAACGGAGCAAACTCACTTAACAAATTTCTCAATTAACAACATAAATTCTGGGCTCAATTGTGGTTGTAAGTTGAGGATTAACTATAGCCCAAAGCACACATTCTTCTAGAGAGAAGTTCCCTGAGGATGGGCTCCAGCACGAGTCCAAAATCTTGGAAGACTAAAACTCTCGTCCTGGTGACCAACCCAGATTGGATCCTGCAACATTATCCTGGGACACATATATTCACCCTCATTCAGTAGCTGTAGCTGCCCAGGAAAATATTTGGTTTGGGGAAGGAGATGGTAATTTATAGCAGGTAAAGATTGCTGTGTTCTGTGCCATTTGCTTGTATAGATTTTTTTTCTGCTCTGTCCATATATGTCTTTTCCTCCCCCGTATTTCCATTTTGGGTGGGGCTGTCTCTATTTCTCCCAGTCTTTCTGTTAACACAGGTCTAATCCAGTAGTGGGTTCTAAAACCCTTTGCTACCAGTTTGTGCGCGCGCTTGCGTGCGCCCCGCTTCTGCACATGCGCAGAAGCTTCTGTGGATGTGCAGAAGTGTTCTGGGCGGGTGCGTGGAGCCTCCTGCCACCGCCACTACCGGTTCTAAGAACTGGGCTGAACTGGGAACAACCCACCGCTGGTCTAATCTCTAAATTGGCTTATCCCCATCTCTTTTCTTGTTTTTTTTCTTCTTCTCATTTTTGACAAAACACAGAACATTTCTGCTTATTACATTAGTTAATATCCACAACTGAACTTTCCAAGCAATTCAAATTTACTATAAATGTTTGCACAATCTCCCTGGGAACTAACACATTCGTTATATCTCATTTCCATTTATACAGTGGAAATTTGGATTGTAAAATTTAGAATTTGGCATAAGCAACAGAACAAAATTTAATGTTTTTATTATGAATCTTCTTTCCTCGCAGGACACTCAATTGGAACATACTTTTTATTCAATAAAATCAGCCTTCCTCAATTTGCTGGCTTGGAGTACTGTACAGATGAGCAACGTTATAGATGTTAATAGGCAAAAAAATCTGCAACATTTCAGAAAGAATATTGTGGAGATTAGAGTTAGTATTAATGGAAACACTTTAGTTTATATGAATTTTCTGCTCAGTTGGAAAGCAGGAAAGGAATGAATGGTAGATATTAGTGGGTTACAAATTAGCCAAGATTCAATTTGAATAGAGAATTTGAAGGCAGCAACATTCTGTTTGAAGTAAGATTCTTGTATCTGAAGACTGCTATAATGTCTCCTTTATTTTTATTTTATTAATGGTTCTTATAGGCCGCCCAACTCCCGTAGGACTCAGGGCGGCGTACAGCATAGTCTAAGAACAATATAAAACAATGATAATAATTAAAAATTACAAAAGTTAAAAACACACCAACATTCATACATGGGGGATCGATCTCAATATCATCCCGCCTGCCGGAAGAGCCATGTTTTAATGGCTTTTCGGAAGGCCAGCAGGATGGGAATAGTCCGGATCTTTGGGGGGAGTTGGTTCCAGAGAGCCGGAGCTCCCACAGAGAAGGCTCTCCCCCGCGGGCCCGCCAGCCGACATTGCTTGGCTGAAGGGACCCGGAGGAGACCAACTCTGTGGGACCTAACCGGTCGTAGGGAGGTATGCGGTAGGATGCAGTCCCGAAGGTAACTTGGCCCTGAGCCTGCTCTTCTTTAAGATAAACATATCAAGTTTCTTCTTCATAGAATTTAGACTCTAAACCAGGCGTGAAATTCAGCAGGTTCTGACAGAGTCTGGAGAACCAGTAGAGGACATTTTGAGTAGTTTGGAGAACCGACAAATACCACCTCTGGCTGGTCCCAGAGTGGGGTGGGAATGGAGATTTTGCAGTATCCTTCCCCTGCCATGCCCACCAAGCCACGCCCACAGAACCGGTAGGGAAAATTTTTGAATTTCCCCCCTGCTCTAAACCCTTTACCATCTTTGTTGCTCTTCTTTATTTATGAAGTTCATAAACAGTTCTGGTCCAATACAAAATCCCAAAATACTAAACTTCATGGATACCCCACTATGTCTCAGCTCATGGATACAGAACCATTAAGGTTGCCTAGCCAACTGTGAATCTGTGTGGTAGTAGCCTAAATTTTTCCAGTCTATTAAGAAGAAGATGACTATGGTCCACCTTATTTAATGCCTTACTGAAGTTTCAGTACACTACATCCAGGGATGGGTTCCTACCAGTGCGGTCCAGTGCGTAGCTCCGGTAGGGACCTGCCAATAGCACAATTTGCGTGTGCCTGCTCCGGTACCGTCTCCACCGGGCAGTCACGCGCATTGCCATCTTTTTTAATGAATTTTTGGGCGATTTTGCTTCTAAGCATGTGTGGAAGCAAAATTGCGCCGAAATCTCGTGAGGGGAAGCGGGCGTGAGAGAGGTTCTCTCTCTCTCGCGCGCGCGCGCGCGCGCGCACGCGCGCACACGTCCCCTCATGAGATTTTGGCGAGATTTTGCTTCTGCACATGCGCAGAAGCAAAATTGTGTGAGGGCGCGCGCGCGCATAGCGCGTGCACGCATGCATGAAGCATGGAGAAACACAGAGCAGCGCACTGGTCTCAGTAAGTAAGCAACTTGCCCCTGACTACATCCATAGCATTTCCTTGGTCAACTAATCTAGTCACTTCATCAAAGCAAGCAAAAAGATTTGAATAGCAAGATCTGTTTTTAACAAATCTTTGCTGGCATCTGGGAGAATCACCTTATTCATTTCCAAATGCTTGCAAACCCACTGCTTAATTATCTTTTCTAGGATTTTTTCAGGTAATTGATGCCAAGTTGATAGTTTCTTGGGTCCAGTTTTTTTTCCTTTCTTAAATATTAAGAAATAAACCACCTGATAATTTTCTCCAACCTTTTGGCATCTCCCTTAAGCTCCAGGATTTAATACAGTCCCCACATGGGTAATCTTGTTGACCTGATTCATAGGCAAGATTCAGAGCCTCTTCTAGGAATGGCATAGGTTATTTATGCAATCATTTAAAAAATAGGAGAAGTATGTGTATTATAACTGTGGCGTGAAAAAATAGTATGTATGACATGTATAAGTATAACAGTGAGGACATTATCTTTGACTCAACTCACATGATAGAGATTCATTTGTTCATAGAAAACAAAATTGAGACACATAAGTTGCAGACAGAAACAGAAATTTAATTATTTAATGGTGGTGGTGTGGGGGGATTGTAGAGAAGGAAATTGCTGAAGAACCACAGACACATTGGACCAAAAAAAAAAAAAAACCCCAAATACCCCAGAGAGTACTTTTTTACATGCTTTCATACTTATTTCACCAATATCTTTTGGTTAAACAACATTAAGCACAATCCAGGAATAAGAAATAATTTTAAAAATCAAAGCATAAGGTAAGAGAAGGAAAAGAAATATAAGTAGATGGAATCATAAACCAATCCATTACGCTCCACTTAGAAACTAACAACCTACTCTCCAACAAACAATTTGGTTTCAGAAAAAAATTATCCTGTAATCTGCAACTCTTGCACTGCAAAAACATATGGACCACTCAACTTGATCAGGGTAAAACAATAGATGCAATTTACATAGACTTTTGTAAAGCCTTTGATTCAGTTGTACATGACAAACTACTTCTGAAACTAAAATCCTATGGCATTTCTGGACCCCTACATGATTGGATAACTGTGTTCCTGTCTAACAGACAACAAGTGGTCAAAATAGGAAGTGCCATATCAAATCCTGCTCCTGTCAACAGTGGTGTCCCTCAAGGCAGTGTTCTAGGACCAACACTCTTCATACTCTACATAAACGATCTTTGTGATCATATTATAAGCAACTGCGTTCTCTTTGCTGATGATGTTAAACTATTTAACACCACCGACAATGTTGCTACCCTTCAAAAAGACCTTGACCATGTAGCAGAATGGTCAAACAACTGGCAACTTCAAATCTCAACCAACAAATGCTCTGTCTTACACATTGGCAAAAAAAATCAGAATACAAAATACAAACCTGGAGGAAACGAACTTGTAGATGACCCTCACTCTGTCAAAGACCTTGGAGTACTCATATCCAACGACCTAAGTGCTAGAGCCCATTGTAACAACATTGCCAAAAAGGCACTAAGAGTTGTTAATCTAATCTTGAGTAGCTTCTTCTCTGGCAACATTACTAACCAGAGCATACAAAACATTTGTTAGACCAATTCTGGAATACAGCTCACCTGTCTGGAACCCGCACTGCATATCATACATAAATACAATCGAGAGAGTCCAGAAATATTTCACAAGAAGAGTCTTTCACTCCTCCGCTCACAACAAAATACCTTGTTCCACCTGACTTGAAATACTGGGATTAGACAATTTACAACTACGTCGCCTCCGATCTGATCTAAATGTAGTTCATAAAATCATATACCAAAAAGTCCTTCCTGTTAATGACTACTTCAGCTTCAACCGCAACAATACACGAGCACGTAATAGATTCAAACTAAATGTAAAGCGCTCCAAACTCGACTGCAGAAAATACGACTTCAGCAACAGAGTGACCAATGCCTGGAATGCACTACCTGACTCTGTGGTTTCTTCCCCAAACCCCAAAAACTTTAACCTTAGACTGTCTACAGTCGACCTCTCCCTGTTTCTAAGAGGTCTGTAAGGGGTGTGCATAAGCACACCAGCATGCCTACCGTCCCTGTCCTACTGTCCAATTGTCCTCTTTTATCGTTACTTTTTACTTATGTTTATACAAATTACTACTATACATGTTTGATAAATAAAATTAATAAATAAAATAAAATATCAGTGTTATTCATTATACACCAGCAAATCTTTCTATACTTTTAAACCATCCTTATTTCAAATTAGCTGTTCACCACTTCATCCAGAGGTTTTTGTTTTTTAAATTTCTTATTTTTCTCATTTTGAGGATTTCATGAATTCCATTCCAACGTTTTCCTCAGACTTTCCCTTCCTCTCATTCCATTCATTCTTCCTTCATATATCTACTTTGCGAATCAGTCCTCATTCATTGTGATCAAACCACTTAAGTGTAGTCTTTTATTCTTTTTTTTTTAGGAGTGCATAACAACAGACATGCCAATGGAGGCAAATTTACAAGACTCTGTCTCACTTATTTTGGCCATGTGGTGCAGGGCAATTCACTGGAGAAAGCAATTAATTTGAAAAAATTAGTGGTAATAAAAAACCAGGCTATGAAAGATTACCCTAGCTGGACACCATCAAAGCTGACACCAGTCAGAACATAGAAAAACTCAAAAAAGTACTGCAAGGTTGGAAGATTTGGAAAGACCTGCCCCATTGGATTGCCAAGAGTTGGACACAACTGAATGGATATCATCATCATCATCATCATCATCCAGCACTCCCTTTAGCACATTTTAAGAACCCCCATTCATTTTATTTAATTTATTTTTATGTTTATCCTGACATGCTGAACATTTGCTTCCATCTACCAAATGCAGAAACATTTTTGCTTCTGTCAACAATGATTCATTCTTGAATTGGAGCCCATATTGCCCATAATCTTTCCAGTGACATCTACACATTTTATCATTTCTCCACCTCATATTTAATGAATATTCAGTCAAGGTATGCAAATTCATCTCCTTGCTCTAGATTTTCACCATTTATATATGTTGTAATAGTTCACTCCAGTTTTCCCATCAAATGCAACTGCCTTGGTCTTTAATATATTACTTTTCATATCCATGTTCTTCATTGTATCACATAGTCTAATACCTGCTACAAATTGTTCAGGTTTTTAGCCAACAACACAGTATCATCTGCATCAGGGGCAGGTTCCTCTTACCTGCCTACCGGTGCTCTGCGCACACATCATCTCATTTTGCGGCAGCACACTCTTGCTACACATGTGCGTCCCCTCACGCAATTTTGCTTCCTGCGCATGCGCAGGAAGCATGCACAGGAAGCATGCGCAGGAAGCATGCGCAGGAAGCAAAAAAAGCCCAAAAATTTCAGAAAAAAGATGGCGCCACGCGAAGGACCGGCGAAGACAGCACCGGAGCCGTCACACGCAAATTGTCACACTCAAATTGCACGCAAATCGGCAGGCTGCTACCGGGACGGCAGAGTGGACCGCACCGGTAGGAACCCACCCCTGATCTGCATACAAAAGTACATATATGCTCAAATCTTCCATTAGCATACTTTTACCATCACCACCAGTATTCCTCATGCATTTTCCCATAACTACATTAAACGTTCAAGGAGAACACATCCTTGTCTTTTTTGTTCTTGCTGACTGCTGACATTTTTCTAACAGTTCTATTGATATGAATTAAGTTCTTCCTCGGTTAGTGCCCTGGTTAGTGACCATTTGAAATTATGATGTGCTGAAAAAGTAACAGTCCTCAGAATTACAACTGTCACAATACCCCCACAGTCATGAGATCACCACTCAGGCAGTTCACAACCAACAAGCTTCCAACAAGCTTCTTCAATGGAGAAGATGGCAATAAAATCATAAGGTATGGTTCTTTTTAACAACCTGGGTGATTCACTTAATACCACAGAAAAATTGACATTTTAAGCCTGGCATGGCCATGTGATGTTTCAAATAATGACTGCATTGTTTAGTGATGGAATTGCCAATTCCAATTGTGGTTGTTAAATGAGGATTACCTGTATATGTTTTACTGGCAAGAAGTATTGCCATTATATCATCTTCAGTAACTCAGCTGTCAGGCCGAAGCCATTTTAATTGGGATCTTAGGCCTGCCACACCTTATGCTATTCTACTATGCATTTTCTATTGTGGGAAAATGGGAGGGGGGATTGTATGGAGTTGCTAGCGTGTAGCCATAACAAATTCTTTCTAGAAAGCCAAGGTCATCCTTTGTCTCTGCACCTCTGCACCTGAAAGGAAAGAGATGGGTGGACTCTGCCAGCCTGGCAATAGAAGATTGGACAACGTGATGGATTTGTGGGTGTGGGGGCAAGGGCTTGAACTTTCAACTGGGTGGTGAAACCCAAAGGACTTCAGATTCGGGTTTCACCCAGATGTGCCAACATGGCTCTATTAATAAATTGGAACGTTGAGGAATCCTTTGCCTTGGACGCTGATTTAATTTTGGATGCTATTTGGAACCCTGACATCAGCTTCAACTCCATATTGACACAATATCTTGATTTCATGGTCAAAAAAGAGATTGAGATAGGACAAGGATTAAAGGGGCTGGATCTGGGCAAACATTGAGGATCACATAAGAAGTATGAATAAGATCAAAGAAGAATTGCAGAATAAATTGGAATCTGTCGATATGTGTCTCTGTCCTTACAAGCAAACTGGCCAAATGAATTCTAGCTAAACAGTGGAACAGGAAAGCAGCTACATCACAAGTGCTGTGTTTTTAATCACCTCTTCACAGTTTCATAATTGAAATGGAACAAACCATAGTAAAAGCATAAGGTCTTGAAAACAGAATCTTTCCAAACAAATACTTAGTACTTTGCACTTTCTGATTCCATGGATTCTACCAAGCCTCATTTCCCTCCTCCCACAGAGAGAAAAAAAACTTGCAAACCTCTAAAACAGTCGAGTGACACAAGACTGAAAATCTCTTTCCACCAAAGCACAGAAAAGCCTTGTAGATTCACTTGCTATGAACAGAATCTCACGCTTTCTCTCACAAAGAAATACCAGAGAATCCAAGTGAGATACAGTTAGAAAGGCCACTGAGTCTAATTCCCAAATCCAAATTAAAGTATCCCTGGCAGATGACTATCCAGGCTGTGTTAATAAATTTAGTGAAGAAGAGCTTCCCACCTGCTTTAGCATTTGGTTCCACTGTAGAACTGTTCTTACTATTGTGCTTTTTCTCCCTCATAGTCAAGTGGCATCTGCCTTTCTATAAATGGAGAGTGTTATTTTGGTTCTGGAATGATAGACTATGACCTTCTTCTGCGCAGCATCTCTTCATGCGCTTGAAAAGTTGTCTCTTATTCCTTCTCAGCCATCCTTTTTCACAACTGAACATAGGTCTTTTTTATTTCCTCATGAAATTTAGTTGTTAACTGTTGTTGTTGTTGCCCTTCCCTGAATCTGTCCACATTTGTGAAAGAGGTTGACAAGAACTGGTCACGGTGCTTAAGTTGAGTTCTGATCAACAATAAAGGTGAACTGCTGCTGGCTATGGTTTGGAAATGAGATTTCTGTGGAAACCTCTCAATATCTACATTTGGATTGAACTGGATTTTGAGTAGCCATGGCCCAATGCTGACTCATGAGACAATTCTCATTTCAGTTTAAGCTGTTTGTCTCCCCTGCAGTTTCTGGCTGTTTCTTAAGCCAATTTCAGAAAATCCAGTCTGTAGCTTCTTGGCAATGGATCTGGACTGGTGCTCCTTTTGGAATATGGCCATCAGAAGATCTGAGGGATTGTTCCACTGATTTTCACCCTTCCTAATTTTTCAAGAAAAGCAAATCTCTATGTGAACCCTGTGTGGACCAATCTACCAGTGCCTAGCTTTTCTTTTAGGAATTATTCTCTTTTCAGAAGTCCCCTTGTCTTTCCTTTGCTTTCCAAGATGTTTCCATACATTTCCTTTAAAACAGAAGCAGATCCTTCCGTCTGTTTTTCCCCCTTATGACACTACTGATGCTCCATGATAATCAAATGAAAAACAAGTTGTTGCTTCATTCTTATGTTCCTTTGTAATCCATGAAAATTATAACAAAGAAGAACAGAAATTTCATAGAAAGAAAGCAGCAATTCCTATACTGCAACTGAAAACATTTTTTAAAAAAGAAAAGAAAAAGAAGGGAAGCTTTCCAACACATTGGGTGAGAGCTGAAAAAGCAAAAAGAGCATGCTTCATCCAGCTGGCAGAAATCAAAGAGTTGCCTCAATGAGATGCAAAGGTTGAATGGAACATGAACCTCATGAACAGGAAGTTGAGGACAGCTCATTGACTCAATGAGCCATGATTGGATCAATAGAAAACTATTTTTAAAATACAAAAAGCTTATCAATCTGGCAACCCAGGACAAAATGGCAAGGTGAGGCAGCCATCGACACCTGAAGGGGAGGAGATATGCCAGATGCTGCAGCCAACCACAGTTGGAGCTGCTACTTGAATGGGATGAAGACTCAAAACTTAAGCTCTGAAGAACTTAAGATGGTATAAGTCAGAAAACAGCAGTTTGGGATCTAAAGGAATGTTTGACAAAGCCTATGTATTTGTGTTTCTTAGTTAAGAAATAAACTGGGAGGGGGGAAGAGAGATTATATTATATTTAGACCTGACAATAAGCTATTCAAATTGCTTTTTACTTGCTGGAAAAAAAATGAAAAATTGATCATATATGTGTTTGGGGATTAAAAAAGGATAAAGAAGTAGGGGAAAGGTTAAGATGATAACTACCTAATAGAAAGAAGGATGGAAGTCATAATTCTATATTTTCTTCTTAATTTAATTTAATTTTCTCATTTTCTATTTAATTTGTATACTTTTATTGTATTCAAAAATTCTAAAAAATATTTTTAAATGGTGGAAAATTAGGATACAGGGTATATTTGCAATGGGAAGAGGATGATATTACTGATTCCTAGACTCAGGAAGTGGTGAATTGACCATGCTGGCACTGGGCCAGATAGAGAGTACAGTTCTATCCTAGAATTATATTCATCTGGGACTGGAGATTTAAACTCATTCAAAGTAAAAGAATATTTCTTGATCACATATCTTTCAACCTCATGGTTCCAAGCCTATCTGTATCTTATTCTTCATCACTGCCTAGTAGAACCCTTTCCCTTTTTTCAGAGAAATGCAGAGTGAAAATAGGAAATGAATAGTCCCATTTTTTCTTGAGCTATCGTTTTACCATTTTCATTGAACAGTTGCTATACAATTTTTTTCTTTCTTTTTTGAACATATCTGAAAAAAACTCTTTTTGTTCTAGTATTCTCAGCCTATTCGGAGAACTAGTTTGGCAGTCACCATCTCAAAAAATCTGGGTTCCTTGTTTACATGCTTTTCTTGGACCTGTCCTTCTTTTCTACCTCCCATATATGTTCTTTAAAAGTTTCAGGTTTCTATTATGCAACTTCACTGACTTTTCCTGCTAATGTCCCCCATCCCATGAGACTGTTTATGATTCCTTTTTCATTCATCTTGGATTCCTTTTCTCCTTAGTTCTCCTACCATGAAACCCTACTGATATTTTTTTGGCTTGATTAAAACATGGTTTAGCAATAGCACTTAGACTTATATACTGCTTCATAGTGCTTTACAGCCCTCTCTAAGCGGTTTACAGAGTTCAGCATATTGCCCCCAACCAGTGTTTCCCAACCTTGGCAACTTGAAGATGTCTGGACTTCAACTCCCAGAATTCCCCAGCCAGCATTCGCTGGCTGGGGAATTCTGGGAGTTGAAGTCCAGACATCTTCAAGTTACCAAGGTTGGGAAACACTGCCCCCAACAATCTGGGTCCTCATTTTACCCACCTCAGAAGGATGGAAGGCTGAGTCAACTTTGAGCCGGTGAGATTTGAACAGCTGAACTGCTGAACTAGCAGTCAGCTGAAGTAGGTTGCAGTGCTGCTTTTAACAACTGCGCCACCTCGGCTCCTGTTTTAAGTTCTAGTTATACACTCAGATTTAGTTTCCCTTAGTATCTCAAATCAACTGTTACATGGAGACTTCCCTCCATGCTTCCTACTATTGGTTACTTCAAGTTAAGCATATTATTGGTTATTTCAAATTACCGTATTTTTTGGACTATAAGACGCACTTTTTTATCTCCCCAAAGGGGGTGAAAATGTCTGTGTGTCTTATAGACTGAATATTGCCGAAGGCCCGGCCACTCGCCAGCTGTTTTTTGGCCTCTGCATGCCCTGTTGTTGAGCCTTTTTTGGCCTTTTTCAAGCCTTTTTTGGCCTGTTCTGGGGGCTTTTTGGGGCCCATTTTTGAGGCTTTTGGAGGCTGTTTTTTTTAAAAAAAACAGGCTGAAAAAAGCCTCACAAATGGGCTGAAAAAGCCTCAAAAACAGGCAGGAAAATGTCCCCAAAATGGGCAGAAAAAAGCCCCCAAAATGGGTAGAAAAAAACTTAAAAATGGGCTGAAAAGAGCCTCGAAAAGTGGCAGAAAAAAGGCTGGAAAAGGGCCAAAAAGCCCCCCAAAAGGCCCCAAAATGGGGCGCACGGAGGCCAAACACTTTTCTTTTGTTTTCCTCTTCAAAATTTAGGTGCTTCTAATAGTCAGGTACGTCTTATAGTCCAAAAAATACGGTAATCATATCTACTGAAGTAACCTACTATTGGTTATTTCAAGTTAAGCAGAAGAGCTGTGGTGGCGCAGTGGTTAGAATGCAGTATTGCGCTCATTGCAGGCTAATTCTGCCCCTGCCAGGAGTTCAATCCTGATTGGATCAAGATTGACTCAGCCTTCCATCCTTCCAAAGTCAGTAAAATGGGGACTCGGATTGTTGGGGGAAATGTGTTATCATTGTAAACCACATAGAGAGTGCTGTAGAGCACAATGAAGTGGTATATACTGTAAGTCTAAGTGCTTATTGCTATTACTATTGCTATTTTGTCCCTTCACATCCCCTTTCTGTTAATACCCCCTCTTTTCCTACATATATGAAGAGACTCACTTTCTCCATCCCTATAATCCTCTGAAAAAATGGTAAAGGTTCCTAAAGGGTGAGGTTCAGACTGGGTCCATGTTTGTCAAGCATTGCTTTGATATGGCCATTTCCTCAATCTGACTGAATCAGCCTAATTTCCTCTAGGATTCAGCCAGATTAGTAGCACACATCTGATTCAATTCTGTCATATAATATGATTATTTGCCCAGTTGCAGAAGGGGAAGAGAAGGTTGCTGAGAAAAAAAAAGTGATATATTCCATCTTGCTATATGTTACTGCCTAATTTTAAAAAAAAAGTAAACACATGCTAGAAATGAGTGAAAAAGTCATAAATTATCACCATGGAAACCGGAATTATAGGATTAGGTTGATAATGGGGGAAAAGCTGTATTGGCAGCGGGCTCAGCTAAACTTTGCAATGCTGTAAAGAAAAACACGCACAATATTGCAAAGTTCTTTGGCTGAGCCCACTGCCAATAATATTTTCTCCATTTCATTACCAATTTCCTATTATTTTAATAGTAACTGAGCTTGGGTACAATGAATAAGAAGGAGCATGATGTACAACTGGCTCTGACCTATAATGTGATCTAATGGTTTGGCATCAGTTTACTTGGGGCCAAATCACAAGGAAACCAAGGAAACCATTAAAAAGTGTTCCTTCCTGACTGCTGAGAAAAAGGCAGAGAGAAAGGATGGTGGGAAGTGGACTTTTAAAAAGCCTCTGTGTCTTATATGAGAATATGCCGACTCCTGAGTTATGCTTAATTATAGTTCTGAAGCCTTAACTTCCAGTCTTAATCTCTAGCAGTTACTGAGTTTAATATCATTTCAGATATTGTATTTTTTTATTACATTGTAAACTGTCTTGGGGATCCTTTCTTGGGGCCAAATGTGATTTGCACTGATAAAAAAACCAATACTCATACATCAATACACTAAAGTACAAAATCAAGCTGCATTCAGCATGCAGAAATCATGCATGGTATGATAAATTGTAACGTTTCAGATTTCATTTGGGAGAAATCTGGGATACAAAACCTGTCTCCATGGCTGGTTTCTTAAATCTGGGTATTCCCCCCCCCCTTCATGTAAAATATAAACCACTAAATGTAAAATTCACATATGTTGCTTGAGAATACAGTTCAGTTTTCAAGGCTCAGTTGTAAAATAAAGTAACATTGCATATACAGTATAATAACAATGTAAGTTCCTCTGAACATACAGAGAGTGGATTTCTTAACTGTAGACAACTGCTCTAGTTTTGACTAAGATATACTATTGTTAGGGGTGTTTGCCAGGAAGTTTTTACCTCTAACACTTTTCATGGCAATATTCACTTTCCCAGCATGGATAAGTGGCCTCTGGAAATTGGCCAGGTGAAAGTTTTGGCAGGAAGCACAGCCAATCCTAAAGTGTCTTCTCCGTGAGATTGACCAATTCATTGAAGTACTATCTGGACAGTCATCATGATGTCTTGCTTTCTGTGATCTTTTTCCAATTTGTCTCCCACCACCAACACTTTGGTAATGCTCACCTGCCAGCTTTGAATCAGTCAAGCAGCAAAAAGCCTTCCTGAGGTCTCTTTTCACTTTCCTTTTTCAAGCACTGCATATCACTTTGGATTGAATTCTAGAAGAAAGCTTTGGAATATGAATATAGCACCTGCCCGTAACCATTTAAAAGAGCTATGTCTTTTCACAAGATGGCACTACTGCTTTAAATAATTGTAGACAGATGTTACAGAATGCAGAATACAGTTCCCTGGTGGGTGCTGCCATTAAATAGGTTCCCCATCTCTCCCTTGGTGTTTCACTGGGAGCATATCAGAGGTGGGTTTCAGCAGGTTCTGACCAGTTCTGGAGAACCGGTAGTGGAAATTTTGAGTAGTTCAGAGAACTGGTAAATACCACCTCTGACTGAACCCGCCCCCATCTATTCTCTGCCTCCCGAGTCCCAGCTGATCAGGAGGAAATGGGGATTTTGTAGTATCCTTCCCCTGGAGTGGGGTGGTAATGGAGATTTTACAATATCCTCCCCCTGCCATGCCCACCAAGCCACGCCCACCAAGCCACGCCCACAGAGCCGGTAGTAAAAAAAATTGAAACCCACCACTGGAGTATATCATTGTTTGATGTTGCTGGCTCTGAGTCGAAGTCCAAGGATGCTGCTGAGGCAGAGAGTTTAAGACATCCTGGTGAGACTTTTATTCCCAAATCAAATGCTACCACTTACTGACCCCAACTTTGTTGGATTGTAGTTATTTCCTCTTCCTTTTATGTCTGCTTCTAATTTTCAAAGTAAATCAGGGTCCAAAAAGAAGAAGAAGAAATAATAGGGGCAATAGATTCAAGCAAATATATCATTCTTTTGGACTTTTTGTTGTTGTTGTTGTTGTTGTTGTTGTTGTTGTTGTTGTTGTTGTTGTTGTTGTTAATTTGGCACTCAAGACTATCAGGATAACTAAGGGCAATTCTCCATGATGAATTCATAGTCAAACCAGAGGATCTGTCTACTGTAGGTTTTCAAGTATCTACAATCAAATATGATATGAGATTCTTTATGTTCCCTTTAAACAGTTTATGTTTTGATTTCTTTTACTTTTTCTATTACTGTATGTTGTCTCTTTCATCATACTACTTCACAGAGTTTTCTCTTGAGGTACAGTTTTTCATTTTCTACTTTTCCATTTCAGTAGTGCTATTTACATTCTTACCAGTGGTGGGTTTCAAAATTGTTTACTACCAGTTCTGTGGGTGTGGTTTTGTGGGTGTGGCTTGGTGGGCATGGCAGGGGAAGGATACTGCAAAATCTCCATTCCCTCCCTACTCCAGGGGAAGGTTACTGCAAAATCTCCAAATTTCTACTCAAAATTTCCACTACCTGTTCTCCGGGACTGATCAGAATCTGCTGAAACCCACCTCTGGTTCTTACCTTGATAACTATTAATTTCTCTGCATTTTTATTTTTATTTTAGAGTATATATATATATATATATATATATATATATATATATATATATATATATATATATATATATATATATATATATATATATATATATATATATATATATATATCTGACGAGAGCAAAATAAGCTCGAAATAGATCTATAATAGTCTCCCTACACACACACACACACACACACACACACACACACACACACACACATATATATATATATATACACACACACACATTGTATATATGTATATATGTATATATGTATATATGTATATATGTATATGTGTATATGTGTATATGTATATATGTATATATGTATATATGTATATATGTATATATGTATATATGTATATATCAGCAAAAAATGCTACACACACACACACACACACACACACACACACACACACACACACACACACACACACACACACACACACACACACACACACACACACACACACACACACACACACACACACACACACATATATATATATATATATATATATATATATATATATATATATATATATATATATATATATATATATATATATATATATATATATATATATATATATATATATATATATATATATATATATATATATGTTTTCTTTTCTGTTGAATCACCCTGGTATACCCAAATATGGGAGGGAGCACCCTGGTACAGGCTGATATAGTAGGAGAGTCTGTGGCTTAGAGGTTAAAGGTACTGCCTTATAGGCAAGCTGCCCAGGTTCAAATCCCAGTAAGGAGATGGCTAGCTGGTGAGAGCTAAATAGCTTGAAATAGATCTATAGTAGTCTCCCTTCATTTTCATTATCAGTAAAAATGTGTGTGTGTGTGTGTGTGTGTATGTGTGTGTGTGTGTGTGTGTGTGTGTATCCTCTTCTAATCTTCCAGTTATTAAAAGAAAAATGTTAAGTTCTGATTCTTAACAGTTGCCCTTGAACTAATTCATCATTCACAATAGTTATTCTCCTCCTTATTGAAGTGTAATGCATGCATGCACTAGCAGAATGGTTCCATATTTGTCACAGCTTCTGTTCATTTTGGGACAATAACATCATTATTCAAATCCTAAGGCTTTTGAGTTGCTGACACGCATGGCATGAATATTCCTAGAATAAAATGTATTGATTTTACTTTTTTGCATACTTTCCCAATCTAAGCATTCCTTTCCTAATTCTTACCTGGAAAAGGTAAGAGAAGTGGAAGTGAGGAATGGGCAGCTTGAGGCAGCCTACCAAGACAAGATTTTCCCTGGACTTTCTTGACAGCATAGAATTCTGAAATCAGAATGCCCCAGGTTCTCTAGTGACAAACTCATGGGGGAAATGAGGTAGAAGTACCAATCTCAAGCCAATGAGGATGCAGGGTTGCTTGTTATTTCATGTGCTCCAGCCTGGAATTATTGCCAAAGCTTTAATACATGTTGTTTGAGAAATACCCTTTGAAGGACAAAACAAGTACCAAGGTGCAGCGCAACAGTTATGGGTGGAATTTTCCTGAGAAAAAGTTCAGAGAAGGAAGCCCTGGAATGCTTTCTTTAAAATTACTTCAATGCTTCTTTCCCTTTAAGCAACTGCACATGACCCCATGCAGCTTCTCAACCACAAAAGACTTTTGTCAGGAGCCAGAAAGAGCAATTTCACCAAGAGTGTCAGCGCTGCTTTCACCATTCATAATAAGTTGGATGGATGGCAAGTCAGCTGTACTTTGCCTGCCCCCATATAGGCACTGATACTAAAAGAGAATATGGACAACCAAAATCTTGTCTTGGCTCTTTCAAACCAGTTCTGCCAAAATGTGCCACACAGGACATGGTTCAGTGGTGGGTTGTGAATGATTTTGCTACCAGTTCGTGCATGTGACGCTTCTGCGCATGCGCAGGAGTGTCCCGGGCAGGTGGGCGGAGCCGCCTGCCACCGGCACTACCAGTTCTAAGAACCGGTCCAAACCAGGAGCAACCCCTGCTGACATACCAGCAGTTATATGATTGCCAAAATCCGCTTGCAAAACACAGGGCAGGAGTATAACCCATCTGAACATCACAGGCATGCTGTGCAAAGAAAGCACACCCGTTTCTAATACTCTCTCACCCACACAAAGTTTGTTTACCTTTGACAACCAATGCGACAGTACCATCGGAACTGAATTCAAAGCACTTTCTTCAGTCAACATCTTTTGCTCCAGCATTTCACATTCCTTTTCTTTGTTCTTTTTTTAAACGTGTGGCTTACCATTAGCTTTTAGTTTTGGTGGTTTATTGTTTTTTTGAAAATTGCTCCCCACTACACACACACACATACCAACACCAAATGAATCAGGAGCATATTTATTAAAGAAAATTGCAGCCTGTGGGTTAATGAATATGTTGTCTTCCAAACACCATGTGTTTCCATCTGAGTGGGAGCAAAGTTCATGACCACAGGAGATCCTGCCTTCACACAAAGAAGCAGCGAAGAGCAGATGCAAATCTGAGTCTCCCCAGACCAGTCTAATACCTTAACTAACATTAACCTCACTATTATACTTTGCATTGGTTTCCCCCTAATATGTTCTTGTAAATCGTTTTGACTTTCTACTTACAAAGTGGCATCTACATATCTCAAACTGTAAGCCTTTCAACTTTCAGTTTTGATTCCAGCTGTCATTTTCTTTCATTCTGTTGTACTTATAACGTATAGATATGGAGACAATATGCATCCTTATTTCATTCCTTTCTCTATTTCAACTACTTTGTTTCTTCAAACTCAGTTCTTACAGTAGCTTCTTGTTCATTGTAAAGATTCTCAGAAGAATGATCAAGTGTTCTGGCACACCCATTAACCATAATCTGTTCCACATGTTGGCATGATCTACACAGTCAGCCTTGCTGTAGTAATGAAATAAACCTTCATATATGTTCTTTTCATTATCCTTCCTATGTTAGCTATCTGATTTAGTGTTTCTCTGTATTTTTTAAAACTATTTCCCCCTCATTCATGGTCCTTTCCTTCTTTGTAAGATCTTACGGAAAACTTCACTGTATAAAGGATCATTGCAATAGTTAAGTAGTTTAAACTGTTTTAAACAGTTCTGTGGGTATTTTACTGGATCCTGGTGCTTTCCTTTTCACACTGCCCTGCTGTCTAATGTATTTCATTTTCTAATGGAGTCAGTTTCTGGATATATTTATATTCAGAATAAGAATATATAATATATATATTTGCAAATGTTTCCGACATTCTAGAATTCTGTTGAATTGTAGTACAGTATTTCCACCTTTGTTTAACAGCTTTGTTAAACTCTTTTCTGTAATTTCTTGAGTTACCGTATTCTACCTTGGCTGTAATTTTTTCGATAGTTCCTCTGGATTTCTTACAAGGACCCCTTCCCTTCTCTTCCCTTATTAATGACTGTAGAGTCTGGCATCCCTTTATGTACAAACATGGAAGACACACCAGGAGCTACAGGCAGACATTTTCCATCTACTTCCTCAAATACATAAACCTAGCAACATTTCCCATTTAATAGAGACAAGTTTGACATTAAACAAGGATAAAGTAATATCACAGCATTTCTGCCTAACAGGAGACTCCATACCAAACCTCAAAAATACTTCTTTTAGGAGGGACTTTATCAGTAGCATTGAAGGAGAGATTGTTAAACTCACATCAAATACAGTTCTCTGAGGAGAACTGAAGGAACACGATGGGCTTTAATAGAATATTTGTAGTTAGTGATTGAACTAAGGAGTCCTTGGTGCTGTCTGAGCCTGGTTGTATGCTTGCCAATGTTTCATTTCCAGACCAGGTAACTCCTTCAGTGAAGATTGTCTGATATCAAAATGTCTGCAAGTGAATCAGAGATCATCAAGGACTCCACCATGGGTTTTAACATGTTATAATTGTTAATTGAGAAGCTGCTGGTAATCTGTCTTACATATAACCTATCTTCCCCTTCCTTCCCCCTTCCCCAACCCCAGTTTAAAACCTATATCAGTCTAGCCACTCCATGCACCTAATAAAGAGTTACAAGTAAGAGATATAGGTAACTTTGTCTAAATCAGGGATGTCAAACTCAGGGCCTGCAGGCCAGATGTGTCACGTGCTGGCCACACCCACCCCCGGTTTAGTGGAGGGAGGGAAGTTGCGATACGTCACATGACAACGTACCACAGCCCTTAAAAGCTGCAGTGGTGAGACCCCTCCTTAAGAAGTCCTCCCTGGACCCAACGGACTTGAAGAATTTTCGTCCGGTCTCCAACTTGCCTTTTGGGGGTAAAGTTGTTGAGAAGGTGGTGGCTCTTCAGCTTCTCTGGCTATTGGAGGAAACTGATTATCTGGATTCCTTTCAATCGGGTTTCAGGCGCGGCTACAGCACAGAAACTGCCTTGGTCGCCCTGATGGATGATCTCTGGAGAACCCGGGATGGTGGTCATTCTTCCATCCTGGTGCTACTTGACCTCTCAGCGGCTTTCGATACCATCAACCATGGTATCCTTCTGCACGGACTCGGCGGTCTGGGAGTGGGAGGCACCGTTTTGCGGTGGTTCTCCTCCTACCTTGCCAATAGGTCGCAGTCGGTGTTGACAGGAGGGCAGAGGTCATCTCCTAGACCCCTAACATGTGGGGTCCCTCAGGGTTCGGTCCTCTCGCCCATCCTGTTTAACATTTACATGAAACCGCTGGGGGAGATCATCCGTTGACATGGGGTGAGATTTCAACAGTACGCTGATGACACCCAGCTGTACATTTCCACCCCATCGCAATTCAGGGAGCCAGTGAATGTGATGTGCTGTTGCCTGGATGATGTTAGGATCTGGATGGGAAGGAACAGGCTCAGGCTCAACCCTGAAAAGACTGAGTGGCTTTGGATATTGCCTCCTAAGGATTATACCAATTGTCCCTCCTTGGTCTTTGGGGGAGATAAATTATCCCCCTCCGACCAGGTTCGCAACTTGGGGGTACTCCTAGATCCACAGCTAAAATTAGACCAACATCTTACAGCTGTGGCTAGGGGTGCCTTTGCACAGGTTCGCCTGGTGCACCAGTTGCGACCTTATTTGGAGAAGGAGGCTTTACTCACGGTCACTCATGCCCTTGTCACCTCTCATTTGGATTACTGTAATTCACTCTACATGGGGCTACCCTTGAAAAGTATTCAGAGACTGCAACTGGTGCAAAATGCGGCTGCGCGAGCTGTGGTGGGTGTTTCCAGATACACCCACGTAACACCTATACTTCGCCAGCTGCATTGGTTGCCCATTGGTCTCCGGTGCAATTCAAGGTGTTGATCATCATCTTTAAAGGCCTACATGGCTTAGGACCAGGTTATCTTCAGGACTGCATCCTACCTCATACATCCCTACGACCAGTTAGGTCCCACAGAGTTGGTCTCCTCCAGGTCCCTTCAACCAAACAATGCCGGTTGGCGGGCCCTAGGGGGAGACCCTTCTCTGTGGGAGCTCCAGCTCTCTGGAACCAACTCCCCCCAGAGATCCGAATCATTCCCACCTTGCTGGCCTTCTGGAAAGCCATTAAGACATGGCTCTTCCTGCAGGCGGGGTGATTGTGACTGTTGCTTGTGTTGTTTTTTATTGTTTTTAATCACTATTTTACTATTGTTGTTTTTATTGTATTTTTTGATACTATTTAGCTGTTCTTATATATGTTGTATGCCGCCCTGAGTCCTCAGTGAGTAGGGCGGCCTATAAGAATCACAAATAAATAAATAAATAAATAAATAAATAAACGTGTTGTCGCACGTTTGATACCCCTGGTCTAAATAATCCATTTTATCTCAATTCAATCTGATAATATTGTTATATTTATAATACATCTTCATAAGGCTTTATTGCAATATTCAATCAAAACATATATATTGATTGAGAGCCAGTTTGGTGTAGTGGTTAAGGCACAGGCTACGAACCAGGAAACCATGAATTCTAGTCCTGCATTAGACACAAAGTGTAACCTTGGGCCAGTAACTCTCTCTCAGCCCTAGGAAGAAGACAAGGCTTGTAAAACCTTGCCAAGAAAACTGCAGGGACTTGTCCAGGCAGTCGACAGGAATCAAGACTGACTCAAAGGCACAAAACAAACAAACAAACAAAAGATATTGCTTCCAGGCAGTTAAAGATGCCAGTGTATTGAAGGAACAAATAACCCCAATCATTTTTATTAAAAGTTAAATCATTGCAACTAACATTCCTTTTGGAAATACTTGCTATTCATATGTGATATTTCCATGTAAAATATATAGCTATACAGGCAAAGCTCATTTAACAATCAAAGTTATGATAGACTTAAAACAAGTTATTTATAACCCAGCCTCAAAGTTACAAGTGCTGCATCCCCCACCCCACCCATGCGGTCACCTGATTGCATTATGGATGCTTGGCAACCAGCATGTATTTCCAACTGGTTGCAGGGTTCCATGGTCACATGACTGTGATTTGGGACTTTTTTTTTTGCCAGTTTCTGCCATTTTTGCTGGTTTCTGGAAAAAAGTGCCTATTCAGCAGAATGGGTTTGCTTAATGGGCATGTGATTCACTTAACAATCACGTGATTTACTTAATATTTTCAGTGACTTGCTCTACGACCATCATAAAAGCGATCCCAAAATTGAGTCAGGTCACACAGTGATCTGCTTAATGACTGCAATGACTTACAACCAAAATGCTGGGCCCAGCTGTGGTAGTTAATCGAGGACTACCTCAAAATTTTATATACCGTATTTATATACCGCATAAGACGCACCTTAGTTTTGGGGGAGGAAAATAGGGAAAAAAATCTAACTACCAGGTATTCATCTGGCTAGCGTCCTTAGTCTGGTCAGCTTCAGCACATTATTTTCTCCCCTGGTTAGGACTGAAAAAACTCTTCTTCGGAGGGAGTAGCAATGAAAACAAGCCTGCAAAGACTTAGGGCTGAAAAAAATCTTCTTTGGAGGGAGTAGCAATGAAAAATTCCTGCAAGCTGGGAAGATCGTTAGCACCTCATTAGAGCTGAAAAAAACCTTTTTCGGAGGGAGCCAGCAAGCGGGGGAAAACAAGTCTGCAAGCCAGAAAGAGCCGGGAAGAGCCGGGAAGATCGTTAGCACCTCGTTAGGGCTGAAAAAAAAAGCTTCGAAAAAGCTACATTTGGAGTATAAGACGCACCCAAATTTTCAGCCTCTTTTAGGGGGGGAAAGGTGCATCTTATACTCCAAAAAATACAGTACATAGCTATACTTTAAAGAAAAAACCCTAACCTATATTAGGAAAACTGTATGATGAAAGAAAACAAGGATATCCTATAGCAGTGATGGCGAAAATTTTGGCACCTAGTGCCGAAAAGGACACATGCGTGCTCGTCAGGGCTGCAACCCAGAAGAGAAGCTGCCCAGGGCGTATGCACGTGCCCAAAAATGAACTTCTGCTTTCCGGCGTGCACATGCACTCCGGCCAGCTAGTCTTCCAGGTTTTTGGAATGGATGCACGTGCGACGATCAGCTGGCTGGCACATATGCTCACGCAGGAAAACGGAGGACCAGCTCTTCCAGTTTCCGGCAGTGCCGCACGCACGAAGGCCAGCTGATCATCGCGTGTGCATGTGCGCCAGAAACCTGGAAGAGGAATGGGTGATGCCGCATGTGCCAGGCGACATGGCTCCATGTGGCACTTCAGGCACGCATGCCATAGGTTCACCATCACGGTCCTATAGTAAACTAACTATGGAAAAAATGTGGAGAAAGAGGGGGTTCTGGGAAACAAAAAAGAAAAACAAATTTTAGAATTAATGGCAGAGCTCCATCACAGGGCTTTCAAGTTATAACTTTGGGAAACTGCCTGAACCTGTTTTTGACCAGAAATGGGAGAATGCCTTAGCTTACCAGCATTATAAGGATATTCTCTAGTAAGATTTGTTCTGTACAGCATGAATTCTGTGAAGAAGGGACTTAATCTCATAGTTAGCAAAGTTGAAGACTTCATGCAAGCCATTCAGTTCAGGGAGGGATCACTGTTAGAGCATCTTCCGTGTGTGTGTGTGTGTGTGAGAGAGAGAGAGAGAGAGAGAGAGAGAGAGAGAGAGAGAGAGAGAGAGAGAGAGAGAGAGAGAGAGAGAGAGAGAGAGAGAGAGAGAGAGAGAGAGAGAGAGATTTTATAACTCTTAATATTGGCCTGCAGGCATTATTCCACTGTTCCAGATATGGAAGGAGAGATTTGGTTTCAGCCGAGTTACTGTGCAGCTGTGAGCCTTGGCATCTGCAATATTTGGCTTCTTCAAGGGCCTGGCTCTGCTTGTGGAGATGAAGGAGCTTCAGTTCTCCAGCTTCTGCTGACCTCTGAATCTTCCACTTTCTCCCTCTCTGGAGCTCCAGAGGCAATTTGCTAAGGGAACCCTCTTCTGACAAGGGAAATCTCTTTTGCCTTCAGCGGGCAACTGAAAGGAAAGGGGAAGAGGGAGGAGGCCCGCTTGCATCTGAACAAAAGGAATTAATGGCACTGATTAGGAAGAGCACTACTGAGATAAGAGGAGAACCCAACTATTGTTTAGTTATAAGATCCTCATTTAATTTATTTGTCTTTCACTAGCAAAGTTGTGCTTCCTGCAGTAATTTTTTAAAATGTTTATGCATCTGGGCCCTTATCTCCTTTCATTACAGGAAACTAGATCTTTCAGGGAGGTTAAATTGCCAAGCTTAGGGGAGCTGTCAAGCCCACTGATTTCAGCAGCCTGTGTTTTTCACTAAGGATGCCATTAAGAGGTCAAGGCTCAAGTGCTGGTATGTGTGTTTAAGGCTAATGGGGAGGCACGTGAATGCCCCCCAGGCAGGCACACAACCCATTTCAAAAGGAATTCCCAGCAGCAAACGGGGTCAGCCCGATTGTCCTTAAGCATCAGTCATCCCTTAATGAGGACTTCTTGCTTTGGGGAGGTTCTTCTTCTGGGCTAACGCTTCTGCTTCCATTGTGGAGGGAGGGGGGAAAAATCCTAACAAGAAGCACAGGAAAGTACGGGAGATTGATAATGGGGATGATGATGATGATGGGGATGATGATGATGATGATGACGATGATGACGATGATGACGATGATGATGATGACGATGATGACGATGATGATGATTTGGATGTGAATTTCTTTACTTTAATTTGTTATAAATTTGAACAATGTATATAGCCACCCACCTCTCAGATGTGACTCTGAACGGCACGCACAGAGGATTAAAACCAACAAAAATAACATTATTCTCATGCTCTGTGAGATGGGTAGCTATATAAATATGGTAGATAGATAAATAAACAACCACCTAACACCAGTAATCCAGAATAGTAACAATAATATAACATACTGTATGCCCGGTGTTTATAAATCATTCCATTTCAATCAATAAAGACCAGAACAGACAATCCACCGATAGGGTTGATTTAACCTTCCAACCCAAATGCCCAAAGGAACATCCAAGTCTTTAATGCCTTTGAAAAGGCCAAGAAGGTGGGGCCATCCAGACCCCCGTGGGGGACACTTTTCCATAGGGCAGGGAGGGCACTGGGCTTACGTTTCTTGAAAATTGCTGTAAGTCACAGAGTTTGCAGGCTTGACATCCTTTGCATCTGGCAGTCTAACAAAAAAAATCATAAATGCACATGAGTCGCTATTTCAAAAACGATGGTGTTATTGATTAAATAAGCAAATCCTACACCTCAAATCATGAATTAAATGTCTCCAGGGCTTGAATGATGAAATCCATAAACCCTATTTCCTGATTCTCCCCAGTGTTATAGAAAGTATGCCTCCTGTAATCTCCAAAACCAATAACTAAGAACCCTATGAAAGGAATATCAAATTCTCCATTGTTCCCCATCTCCCATAATTCAAGCAGAACTCTCTCTCCTTTCTCGAGTTTATGAAACAAACACACGCGCTCTTTCTAATTCATTAATTGGATGTTGGAAGCAGAATATCAGTAAAATACATACCATAGTAATTCAGTAAGAAACAGCGTAGATGTTTGCAATTAACGTTCTAAGTGTCACATGTTAATGACACATTATTATTATTATGAATTAAGACTTCTGTTTATTTAACGCAGAAGCAGCAACTTTCTTTCAGGTCATATTTTTAAATTAGCCACCAAACGTTAGAGTGGGTATGTCGGTTGGATTGGGAGGTAATTCTTCTCCTACAGGAAGTGGGTAACATTTAAGAGATTTATATGATTTGAACAGAGACCAGAGTAGTTCTCAGATTTCATCATGCCCAGGTTGGATGCGATGCCCTCTTCAGTCCTGCAGGGTTGGTATAAAAACATCCCTCACAGCAGTGCATATGCCCAGGAGAGGATGGCTCTGTAGAATCCCTGACCCACCCGATCCTCTCCTGCTCTTTTTATAGGGAATCTCAAATGACATTCACCTATCCCATTTTAAAGAAATACCCCAGGAGAGAGCATGTTGCTTATTTATCACTTCTTTTTAACAGATTAACATAGTTGGAAGGGACCTTATAGGTCATCTAGTCCAATCCCCCTCTCAAGCTGGAGGCCCTACACTATTTCTGACAAATGGCAGTCCAATCGCTTCTTAAAAGTCTCAAGTGATGAAGCTCCCACAACTTCCGAAGGCAAGCTATTCCATTGGTTGATTTTTCTCACTATCAGAAAGTTCCTCCTTATTTCTAGGTTGAATCTCTCCTTGATCAGTTTCCGTCCATTATTCTTTGTCTGGCCTTCAGGTGCTTTGGAAAATAGCTTGACCCCTTCCTCTCTGTGGCAGCCCCTCAAATATTGGAACACTGCTATCATGTCTCTCCTGGTCCTTCTCTTCTCTTCACTAGACTAGCCATGCCCAGTTCCTGTAACCGTTCTTCATATGTTTTAGTCTCCAGTCCCCTAATCAGGGGTGGGTTCCTCCCGGTTCAGACCGGTTCGCCCAAACCGGTAGTGACCCACTGGTGATGTCACGATGATGTCACGGACCCGGTTCGGTCGGTGCCAATCCGTGGACACCACCATCTTTTTAAATTATTTTTTTGAATTTTTTAAAATTTATTTTTTTCTGAGCATGCGCGGAAGCCGAGTTCCCGGCACTGTGTATGCAGTCGCCATCTTGTTTTCAGCTTTTGGGGGGGGGTTGGCACTGCGCATGCACGTGCACACAAAGCACATGTGCACCCATGAGGCACGCCCACATGGTGCGGAAGGGAGCGAACCGGCAGCGAGGTAAGTTAGAACCCACCCCTGTCCCTAATTATCCTGGTTGATCTCCTCTGCACTTTTTCTAGAGTCTCAACATCTTTTTTATAGTGTGGTGACCAAAACTGGATACAGTACTCTAGGTGTGGCTTTATAGAGTGGTATTAGTACCTCACTTGATCTTGATTGTATCCTCTGTTAATTCAATTTAGGATTGCATTGGCTTTTTTGGCTGCCACTGCACACTGCTGGCTCATATTTAGCTGGTTGTCCAAGATCCCTCTCACAGTCACTGCTATTAAGCCCGTTTTCACCCAGTTTATATGTGTACTTTTGGTTTTTCTTACCTAAGTGCAGGACTCTTCTATCTGAGCAGAATCCTGATGAATTTTTTCAAGTTCCCAGATTCTGTGCCTTTATTTATTCTATTCTTACGATTCTGAAAATTAGTGCTATTCTCAGTGATTGCCACTATTTTGTATTCTTATTTACTGCATTTTATCCTTATTTTTATTGTTGTATACCATCCAGAGTCACATTTTGTGAGAAATTTACATTTCTAGATTTTACATCTTTGACGTACATTATATTTTGTGTCTTTAAGGCCATAATAAAGATCTAATAAAAGGTGAGAATATAAATAATGTCTTAGTTTTACTTTTATAGGCAAGTTAAGATACTATTTATTAATTTTTCTTTTCTTAAAAAAAATGAATGGGAACTCATGCCATTGCTGACTGACATATGATTTTGAAGAATCCTGAAGATTGTCCGCAGCCTATGGCTCCATAAATTTAAACTATAAATTAATGTACACTAGTGTGAACTATTTATACACTTGTATTTCAGTGGTGGGTTCCTACTGGTGCGGTCCACTCTATAGCACCGGTAGCGGCCCACTGGTGACATCACAGTACCGGTGCGGTCGGTTGCTGGTGCCTGGGCGTCGCCATTTAAAAAAAATTTTAAATTTTTTTTTTAAAATGTATTCTGTGCATGCCCAGAAGCCGAGCTTCCTGCACTGCGCATGCACTTCCTTCCTACCCCACAGTGAGTCCAAGCAGGGGAGGATAGCTGAGGGAGCGCGTGAGACGCTGAAAGAACGGGCAGCAGGAGCTATCTCCATTCCCCTCCCTTCAGCAGTCCAAGAAGCCACGAACGCACGGTGATGATCCCAGGCATTTTCGCATGTTTGAGGCTTCTCGAGCTGCTGAGGGGAGGGGGAACTGGCAGCAGGAGCCTAGGATCATCGAATGGGGAGAAGCATTCAGGCCGGACGGAGCCTCCTAGAAGAACCGCTGCCGCGGTCTTGCTGCTCCCGCTGCAGGGGGCTGCGTTGCGGGAGGGCAATGCCCCCCCACTTCTCCGGCCGCTGCCAAGCTCCCGTGGCCCACGCCCACCCGGTCACATGGCTGGCAAGCCACACCCACAAAATAAGCCACGCCCACAGAGTGGTAGTAAAAAAAATAGGAACCCGCCCCTGTTGTATTTACCCAAGAATAAAAATAAGATAATCTCTTTGAAAGGAAGAAACACTATAGAAATCAAAAGAAAACAAAGATTCTCTCTGTTAATATTTTGAATCTAACTTTCCTATTTTAAAGATGAATTATGGGGTGGGGGGGTAGATTGTATTCCTTTCAGATAGATGCCACACACAGATACTGTCACACACACACACACACACACACACACACACACACACACACTCATACACACACACACTATGGTCATACTTCTGAGTAGACAAATACAAGATTCTGCTGTTAGAGTATTTAACTTGGACTAAATCATGCCCATACTTTGTTTTATCCATTGCAAGCTTTCAAGGAAATGAAAGCATCGTCTGATTACTTGGCATTTCCTACCATGATGCACTTCATGTACAGTAGTAAATGCTAAATGGTATTAGCTCTGTGATTCATGACATAATGGCTTTAGACATATTTGCCTTACTTATATGCAGATAATCAAATGAAATCAGATTAAAACAAAACAATTAGGGTTGTAAAATGTAATATTATTGTATTTCTCTAATCTATTATACTGATCTGTTCTTCAGTCCTTTAAGGAGACTGCAGACAGCTCAGTACATTATTAGATTAATTTAACATTAAATATTATGTCCTAACTCTGTTAACTTCCCATCTCACTGAACAATCAAACAGTTCTTACATATATATATATATGAAAGCCTTATTCCAAAATGCCATCCAATTCTTCCAAGTGTTTGTCACAAGCTGCTTTGACCACCAAACTAAACCAAACCTTGGAATTGTAATGTAGATAAGAGTTTGGAATAGTTTCTCCACTGGCCCCAATATGAGAGAGAAAGAAACTGGGAAGGAACTGAAGAGTGGATGAATCCCAGTGGGAGTTGTCCATTCCCAGGATGTCCTGATCAGGTAGCTTTCAGTTGGTTTCAATGACAGCTGCCATTCTCTGCTTCAAAAAATATGAAATGCTATAGTGGGGTGGGGGACACCCCTGACACAGAAGAAAACAATAGGGAGCTGTCAACAAGGACATTTAAATAGAAGCAAGAGCAGATCCAGCAGAAATCAGTGAGTATTTGTTGGTATCAGTGAAATATGCCATTGAATCAAGAGCACCAACATTTCTTCAGGATTATCTCTCAATACCACCATCTTTTCCACACTTACCTGGGAGTGAGCTCTGTTTAATTAAATGGGACTTAGGTCTGAGTTAACATATATAAGTGGTCCAAGACTTTCAACCACAGTTGAGCCCAACTTTTCTGTTGCTAAGCAAGACAGTTGTTAAGTGAGTTTTGCCCCAATTAACGCCCTTTTTGCCACCATTGTTAAATGAATCACTGCAACTGTGAAGTTAGTAGCAGGATTGTTAAGTAAATCTGGTTATCCCATTGTCTTTGCTTGTCAGAAGGCTGCAAAAAATGATCACATGTCTCTGGGTCACTGCAACTATCATAAATATAAATCAGTTGCCAAGTGTCTGAATTTTGATCACATGACCATAGGAATGCTACAACAGTGATAAGTGTGAAAATGGTGTGTGTGTGTGTGTGTGTGTGTGTGTGTGTGTGTGTGTGTGTGTGTGTATTCAAACTTACAAAGAACTGATAAAGAAATAAAAGGAGACTAGTATAGATCTATTTCAAGCCATTTAGCTCTCATCAGCTAGCCATACCCTTCTAGGATTCGAACTTGGGCTGCTTGCCTTGCCTTGTATATATAAATAACATGCAGTGTAGACTACGTTAAGCAATACTTTATTCAGAATTTCAGATTAATCATGTTTGTTTTGGGATGAATTTCTCATAAAGACCATTCTATTATTTGAACAACTCTCATGTTAATAACAGGGCACCCGTCATCTGCTGTGGGACTCCAGCAAGCAGAGGATATTATAATATGAATGTCAGACATAAAGAGAGAAAAAGACAGATAATTGTAAAGCAAATTTTATACATTTTGCTGTAAGTTAATTCCATATAGCATCACCCCATGTTACTAGGATAAAATCAGAATGAACCAAGGATGTATTTTTTTGTCACTTGAGTGCTTAGAATAAGAAGAAAGATATCTAAATCAATTGTTTTAACTGCATTGAAGTGGTAACAGTTACAACTTGTATAAATCTCTGTCAATATTTCTTAGCCTGGCTTAATGCATACAAATGGAATGCATTTTACATAGTCTTTATTTAAAATATTAACTAGTGTCCTTAGCTTCAAGGATGTGGCTTTGTTCAATATCATAAAGATAACAATCTCTTTATCTCTTTTATATTAATACTCTTTGTGAGCAGGTGTTGAACCAAGGTCTCTCTCCTCCTGCCAAGCATGGACTGGCAATTCTGCAGAACATGCTGAAAAGACAAGAGATAACCCCATATGTCCTGGTCAACATTCTCTCTCATTAAAGAGACTCAAATGTCCAAGGTTATGTGTCAAATAAATCTGAACATGTGCAGCATTATGGTGTTTGCTGAAAAGTTACTACTTGACCAACATTTAACACCTTGTTTCCAAGTTTTTTAAAAAAGGCAAAATTACTATGGGAAACTATTTCAAGGTTTATAAAAACATGGAATTTTCTTGCCTGCATTATTCCAGAAAGGGTCTTGTAACTTCTAATGAAACAATATTGCAATGTTATCAACAAGCTTTCCTAACAGCCTAAATCAGTGATGGCGAACCTTTTTTCCCTCGGGTGCCGAAAGCACATGCGCGCACGCTATCACACACGTGCGAGTGCCCACACCCATAATTCAATTCCTGGGGAGGACGAAAACGGCCTCCCCTGCCCCCGCAGAGGCCCTCTGGAGGCCAGAAACGGCCTGATTCCCGACTTCCGGTTTTTCGACCTCCCCAGGCTCCAGAGGCCCCCCCGCCAGCCCTCCGGAAACCTAAAATGCCCTCCCAGAGCCGAAAATCAGCTGGCCAGCACACACATGCATGCTTGAGCTGAGCTAGGGCAATGGCTCGCGTGCCGGCAGATATGGCTCCGCATGCCACCTGTGGCACGCGTGCCATAGGTTCGCCACCACTGGCCTAAACCATTCATTAGTCAAATATGAGCTTTTTCTCCAGTGGCAGTTTTGTGCTGGGTGCAGATGGCTAGCATAGTAACACATGACTATGGCTGTATGACTGTATACAGCATAGAAATATCAGTAAAATAATAATAAATGATTGGATCTATCCATCCATCATCATCCAGCTTCTTGCTTGCTGAATTTTTACATGTTACCTATGCCTTGCATCCTTCCAAGAATGGTAAAATGAGAACCCAGATTGTTGGGGGAAATAGGCTGCCTCTGTAAACCGCTTAGAGAGGGCTGTAAAACACTGTGAAGCAGTATATAAGTCTAAGTGCTATTGCTATTCCTTATAATTTGACAATTCATTCAGTTTCTCTGTATTTGGTAGGCATACATGTATATACATATGTACACATCATTTGATTAATCTTCCTGTATTCTAAGATCCCACTTTCAGAGGTCTCTTTTAAATCCATTGTAATTGTGTGGTAGCCTATGCCAATGCCAGTATATAAATAAGTTCTAAACCATGATAATGCAATGCTATGCATGTCTGCGTAGAAGAAAAGCACATTGAGTTAATTCCACATAAATGGGATTGCAGCCTAAATCACATGTAAACTCTGTTGCTTTCACCTTTTCCTGGGAAAGATTAATTGGTTCAAGGTTATAGTTGTCCTCAAATTTTGTTTATAGTGAAAAGTGAGGCAATGTTGGAAATTCATACATTAACAAAACAATCAAGTTGCTTCAGAGGACATGTGTATGTTGCTCAATAAAAGTAGTCTCTATTTTTTCCCTGTTGGTATTATCATTTTTGATACACACACACACACACACACACACACACACACACACACACACACACACACACACACACACACACCAGGAACCAACTAAATGTAATATAACATTAATGTCAGATATCTGTAATATGTAGTTCCAATTCTTCTTTTCTAACATACAAAAATCTCGAGCAAATCTTAATCAGGTTTTATTTTAGAAAGCCCTTTTCTTTCTTCTCTCAGCCTGCAAAGTTCTGGTGAAAGTAATTTTAAGTGGTTCGCCATGTAGTATTGTTATAAAAGTTATTTTATAACAATTTGTGAATTTGTTTAAACATTCAGGTAAAGTCACCAATACTTATAGCATTGATATTCTTGATGAATAATTTCAAACGGCAATATTTTTGTGCTCTTCTCTTGCTTATATAGTAAAATCAAAATTCATTGGGGGAGGGGGGCATTATGCAAAGCAAACAAAACTTTAGCTCAGCCTTTCAAGTCTGTGTTTTGCAATAACATCATTAATCTAAATAGGTTGGTTTTCACTATGCTCCTTAAGGATTTAGTCACACAATGAGAGACATTGATATTAATGTTAGATACTCCTCCCAGATCTAAATCACTTATGAGAAATGCTTCTTACTGTGACTATTGTCTTTTTATTGTTGTTACTGAGAACTTGGTCTGAAGTGAACAGAGTTTATTGTAAAGGAAAGTTCGTTTGGTTGCAGGAAGAAATCAAACCACGCTGGAACAGACTGCAACTGAGAGTGGCTGGATCTTCTAATTCACAAATTTATTTATTTCTTTTATTTAGTTTGTCAAACATATACGAGATAACAGGTATAAGTATAAACATGAATATGAACACAGGAAATGAGCACGAATAAATGGGACAGTAGGACAGGGACGGTAGGCACGCAGGTGCACTTATGCACGCCCCCTTACAGACCTCTTAGGAATGGGGTGAGGTCCACGGTAGATAGTTTAAGGTTAAAGCTATGGGGGTTTGAGGATGTAACAACAGAGTCAGGTAGCATTGACCACTCTGTTACTGAAGTTGTATTTTCTGCAATCGAGTTTGGAGTGGTTTACTTTGAGTTTGTATCTATTGTTTGGCCGTGTATTATTGCGGTTGAAGCTGAAGTAGTCATTGGCAGGTAGGATGTTGTAGCAGACAATTTTGTGTACTACGCTTAGGTCACACCGTAGGCGGCGTAGTTCTAGGTTTTCCAAGGCCAAAATTTCAAGTCCGGTGGGATAAGGTATTCTATTGTGAGCAGAGGAGTGTAGTATTCTTCTTGTGAAATATCTCTGGACTCACTCAATTGTATTAATGTCCGACAGTGTGGATTCCAGGCAAATGAGCTGCATTCGAGAATTGGTCTGGCAAAGGTTTTGTATGCCCTGGTTAGCAGTGCAATATTACCGGAGAAGAAGCTTTGCAAAATTAGGTTAACAACTCTTAATGCCTTTTGGGCAATGCTGTTACAGTGAGCTCTGGGGCTTAAATTGTTTAAGATGAGTACTCCTTGACAGAGTGAGGGTTGTCTATGAGGTCGTATCTGCCCAGCTTATATTTGGTGTTATTATTTTTGTTTCCAATGTGTAGGACAGAGCATTTGTTGGTTGAGATTTGGAGTTGCCATTTGTTTGACCATTCTGACACATACTCAAGGTCGCTTTGTAGGGCAGTATTGTCGGTGGTGTTGAATAGTTTTACGTCATCAGCGAAGAGGACGCAGTTGCTTATAATATGATCGCAAAGGTCATTTATGTAAAGTAGAAAAAGTGTGGGTCCTAAAACACTGCCTTGGGGGGACACCGCTGTTAACTGTGCAGGGTTTGATAGGGCGTTCCCTATTTTGACTACTTGTTGCCTGTTTGAAAGGAATGCGGCTATCCACTTTAATTTTAATTTAAT
>JALIGW010000001.1:172685265-172720265 GCA_023053685.1 Diadophis punctatus similis | reverse complement strand
TGTTTACTTCTGTTCTTCACTCTGTCACCTGTTGCCATTTTTATACAAGCAGCATTATCTTCATAAACAGTTACAGCTTCATTTACATTTACATTTAAATCTTGTAACAACTGTACATACCAAACTACTTCAGAACATAACTCAGACAATGCAATAAACTCTGCTTCTGCAGTTGAAATAGCAACCGTTGTTTGTTTTCTGGACTTCCAACCAATTAAAGCCCCTCCAAACATTATTACAATTCCAGAATTAGACTTTCTGGTTTTTACATCATTTGCATAATCACTATCAACGTAACATTTCAATTTTAATTCTTCAGTGACCTGTATTTGAAGACCCAAATTCACAGTTCCCTTCAAATACCTGAGAATTCTTTTCACACCCATCCAATGCAACTTTGTAGGTGTAGCAGTAAAGCGACTTAGAATGCTCACTGCACAAGCTATGTCTGGTCTGGACCACTGTGACAGATATAACAGACTCCCTATTGCAGAGTGATATATCTCCTGATCACAGGCTTCACTTTTGTCCTCACCCAAACTATTGTAAAAATCTGTGCTCATAGGTGTAGGAGCAATATTACAATCTTTCATGTTATACTTCTCTAATAATTGTTCAATTTTTCTCCTTTGACTGAGAATATAACCTTTTTCAGTTTTTTGTATCTCTACACCGAGATAATTCTTTATTTCTCCCAAATTCTTTAATTCAAATTTCTTTTCTAACTTATTAGCAAATTCTTTAACTTGTGATGCATCCTTTGCAATGAAACAAAGATCATCCACAAATGCTAATAGTAGACAATTCCCACCTTGTAACTTTCCAGTGTATATGCAACCATCAGCTTTGCAACTCTTGAACCCAAGACCTTTCAATGCAGTATCTAAACAGATATTCCAATTTCTGGCTGACTGCTTCAGCCCATAAATAGCCTTGTTCAATTTATACACCATGTTAGGCTTTTTATTTTCATACCCTGGCGCTTGAACCATATAAATTTCTTCCTCTAATTCAGCATTGAGAAATGCAGTGGTTATATCAAAATGCCAAATTCTATGCCTGTAAGCTGATGCTAATGCCAGTGCTAGTCTTATGCTCTCACCTTTTACAGTTGGCGCTAACACCTCATCATAGTGCACATTCTTTAATTGAGAAAAACCTTGTGCCACCAACCTTGCCTTATACTGTACTTCATTATTGGGTAATACCTTTTTCTTGTATACCCACTTACATCCTACAGCCTTGTTACCCTGTGGCAAAATCATAGATGTGAACACTTCATGATCGCCCATGGATTTCATCTCTTTATCCATGGCTTCCTTCCACTTTTCTTGTTCAACTTTTGGTAATGCCAATACTTCCTTATAGTTTCTTGGCTCATACCACACATTACACACTTTAACTTTACTGGCAGAATACCTGTCTGGCGGTACCCCTCTGTTCCTACGCTCTGACCTACGTGGCATTGCCTGTACTTGTGTTTCAAGCTTTTCTGGCTTCATATCTTGTTCAGACTCTCCTCCCTGAACATAGACACCTTCAGTAAATGATTCACCATCATTACATGAGTTATTGTCACTAAGTGGATCACCATCGCTAAGTGGATCACTGTCGCTAAGTGAGACATTTTCAGAATTTGCATCAATTCTGTTCCAATTTTGTTCTGCAAAACTAGCAGACCTTGAAATCACTATCCTTTTACTTCCATCGCTAAAGCGATACCCTTTTGAGCCTGGCTCATAGCCCACAAATCTGAGCTTTCTAGCCTTTTGTTGTCCCTTTCTTCTGATTGCCTTTGGAATATGTACCCAAGCAGTACTTCCAAATATTTTTAAATGTGCTAGAGAAGGCTTTCTCCCATATAGCATTGCATATGGAGTATTATTGATGGATGAACTCCACAGCCTATTTACTAAATAATTGGCAGTCAGTATGGCTTCACCCCAATATGACCTGCTCATACCAGAATCCTCCAGTAATGAGTCTTTCATTGTTTGCAAAACACCATTCCTCCTTTCAGCCACTCCGTTCTCTCCCGGTGTGTAAGGATTTGTGCGCCTGTGTCTTATCCCCAATTGTCTCAACCATTGTTGAAAATTTGTTGACATAAATTCAGAACCTCTGTCAGTTTGCAACTGACATACCTGTTGTTTGTACCTTCTCTCTACAAAGCTTAACCATTGCTTAAATTGCTGTAGCACCTCTGTTTTACTCTTAAGTAAGTAGCAAAACCCAAACCTGCTGTAGTCATCCACAATGACCAGCGCATACTTTGCTCCTCCCAAACTGGCTTGCATAGGCCCAATTAAATCAGCATGCACCAGTTCTAGAGCTTTTGTGGTTTGTCTTGTGCTAAACTTGCTAACTGGGAATGCTTTGGATTTTGATGCTTTGCATACTGCACAATCCAAATATGCCTTACATCCCTTCAAATCTAATCCTTCTGCAAATTCTTTCATTTGTTGAACAACCTTAAAATTAGCATGACCAAGTCGTCTGTGCAGAAGATGAACACATGAATTGTGTTCTGCTACATTTTTAAATATCTGGGAACAATGTGGGACCTTTTGTCCCTGCAATACATAAAGATTATCCTCTTTTATGCCCTGTGCACAAACATTCCCATTTCTTTGGATGATACACTTCCCATTAACAAATGTGGTTTCATAACCTTGCTTGTCTAAACTAGACACACTTAACAAATTATGCTCCATTTCAGGTACACATAACACATCAGTAAACCTGGAGTCCAAATATGGAATTTGCACATCGCCTCTTCCAATGATTTTAGCCTTTTGACCATTGGCTAAGGCCACTTCTTCATTGTTTCCTGGAAAAAATCTGGAAAATAAGTCAGAATTATTAACAATTGTTTGACTAGCCCCACTGTCAATCAACCATTTGTCTCTATTGTTATTATAACAAACTTTTGCAACTGCAATCTGTCCTTGCAAATAATGTCTCTTGTCTTGCATATTTCTTCTCTGTGCACAGCTTTTCTGCAGATGATTGGTTTCTCCACAAATGAAACATGCTTTCTTATCTTGCTTGCAGAATTGTGGCTGTGTAACTTGATCTCTCCTGCCTCTGCTCTCCTCATCTCTGCAGACACCTCGGCTGTTGCTAGAGATAGGCAGCCTGTGGAAAATTTTGCTGGAGACTTGCTGTAAGTTTCCACTGTACTCCTTGTTGGGCCCCTGCCTGTGGAATTTTCCATCAGCATGGCTGAAAAGCCTTTTCTCATATTCATTCAATAAACACGATTTCAAAGCCTCCAAATTCAAATCTGCTTCTGGCTTACTTTCAAAAATAGCTGATACAGTCTCCCAGCTCTGATCCAAACTATTTAACACTAATAAAACTTTCTGGGACTCTGGAAACTTTACTCCACGTTGCTCCAATTCTAGAAAATTAGACTGCATTTTCATTAAATGATCTTCCATAGAATCTCCTGTCTGCAAACTCATTCTGAAAAGCTTTCTTGAAAGTTGGACCACATTACACGCAGAAACATTGACATGTACTGCTTTCAATTTCTGCCATATTTCTTTTGCAGACTTTAATTCAGCTACATTTAAGAATTGATCATCCCCCAGACTTAACAGAAGATAAGCCATAGCTTTGTCATGAGCCTTTTGATCTGCTGCTCCAAGCACTTGTGGGGGGTCTGCTACGATGTCCCATAATTCTTTTGCTTTCAAAAAACATTCCATTTTTGCAGCCCAAATTAAATAATTTTTCTTCCCCAATTTAGGTATTGGACTGTCTTTAAATTCCATAGCAGCAGCCATCCTGCTTTATTTTTCTTCTCTGCCTGTTCCTTTAACAACACAGACAGCTTCTTATCAGCTTTAAATTACAATGCAGTTTTAACTTTACTTCTTGAGCGATTTCTGGGCCCATAACCTGTCAGAGTTACGCAATAAATCAGAAGCTTCAGAAGATAACTGCATTTTGCTGATTCAAATAACTTCTTTATAAGTAGAATAAAACATTAACAATACCACACTTTGTTTCAGATCACATGTTGAGATGTTTTCATACTGGAGTATAATGGTGGACAGAGTAAACCACGCCCTTCTTCTTGCTAAGTTTCTGGACATGCTCAATTAACACTTCAGCCTGATTGGCTGACTCAATCACATGGCTCTCCCAGTCATGAATATTCCAACATTTCCCCCCCCCCCCAACTAGAGGACCGGTAGCAAACTGCTGGTGACGTCACGGAGCCGGTTCTGTTGGTGCCGGTGTGTGGACACCGCCATCTCTTTTTTGTGTGTGTGTATTTTCTTTTTATTTTTTTAAATTTTTAAAAAAATTTGCTGATTTTTTTCTTCTGCGCATGCGCAGAAGCTAAGTTTCCAGCACTGCGCATGCGCCGCCATCTTGTTTTTGGCTTTTGGGGGGGGTTTGAGAATTTTTGGCACTGTGCATGCGCGCCTGCGCGGCATAGCCACGCGGCACAGGAGGAAGCGAACCGGTGGCGAGGTAAGTTAGAACCCACCCCTGTCCCCAACCCTGCCTGTCCCATACAGGTACCACTCACACAAGTGACATAGAGTTGGCAATGCCCACTCAGTCACATGACCCACCCAGCCAGTCATTAGGGCAGAGAACCAGTTGTTAAAAAATTTGCAGCCCACCACTGTGAATAGGATTTCGTGGTCCTAGTCCTGACAGCACAAATCCACCCTTAATTAATGGATGTATAATAAAAACATTTCCAGCAATTACTATCAGTAATGAAAAACTAGGTCTTAGAGAGATGGTGATGAGCAAACTTGAGACTATTGATGGTGATTGACTATAAGAATATTATTCGTTTTGTTTATCTGAGAAGATTGAAGAAGTTGAATGAAATGTGGTAAAGATTGGAGTTGTTGGATTTGGGAGTGAGATGGAGGAGAAAGAGGGGACACCCCTTTCTGAAGTGAGAGACTAGGAGCATTTCTCTTCCAATCCTGGGTGAAAGGATTCTCTTATTGTTAATAGAGATAATTATCATTGTGAAAACTTAATTTGTTGAGAAATATTTATCTTCTCTGAAAATTTATTTTAAGTCTTTTCTCTTTATCCAAAATAGCTTGTGTTTTCCCTTGACTCCTCTTTATCAGTTCGCTATTATGTTATATAATTTGAAATAAAAGTTTTACTTGCATCCCAAACTATTCACAAATGAGTGCCTTTCTTAAATTAGTTTCATTTTTTAAATATCTTTTTACAATCCTCCTCTATTGCTTCTTTCTTTAACAACATTTCACTTAGTCTTCACCTAAAAAAACCCCCAAGGTTTTCATTTATAAACCAATCTGACAGGATTATGATCCCAAAAAGTCATTGCAGATTTTTCTACTTTAGAAATTTTAGTAGCCAAGTTCTTTGAAATCCAAATCATGTCTTTTCTTGAAAATGATCTCTATATTTCAGAAAAGTAAATACACTCTCTTAAATTTTTCTGTCTCCATATATCAACCAGCCCTAAAATTGTCCCTCAAATCAAAGAAAACTTTGGATAATTTGCCTTGAGTGGTTTTAATATTTTTCTCAAATATTTTAATATTTGCAAATTATGCAAATGATTTAACATGTCATTTGCGGGATTAGAGAATTATGCCAGTGATGTCAGTTGCCATGGAGATTTGTTCCACTCTGTGCCATGCCTGCTGTATTTTAAGAAGTTGTTCTTTTATGATTTTAAGACATAGTAATATTATGTTTTCATGATTATGTAACTTTAAGTCTTTTAATCCTACTTTGTACTCTGGTTGGGATTACAAAAGATATAAACTGGAGGAGCTAACAATATTATAAATAAATTGATACATAGAAAGCATTTTGCTCCATCCCCCCCCCCCATGCCAGTTATTTCAAGGTGATCTGGGACAGCATGGCCTTGCCAGGCCTAGGTCGCTATGGCAGCCAGCCATTCCCTATGCATTTGCCTGTATAGTACTAGGATGGTTCAATGATAATAAATCTCTCAGGGTCAAACTGCATATTGTGTAGCATATTGACAACTTTCCATTTTTATTTAACTCAAAAAGAAGTGTGGGTGCCCCAACCAAGGCTGACATCTGAGGAGAAACATAGTTCTTCCCTCTCCTGTGGTAAATTCTCCAGGTCAGCCTTCACACAAGTGTTGCCAATAACATAAGAAAAAGAAAAGAAGAAAAGAGAAGAGAAGAGAAGAGAAGAGAAGAGAAGAGAAGAGAAGAGAAGAGAAGAGAAGAGAAGAGAAGAGAAAAGGAAAGGAAAGGAAAGGAAAGGAAAGGAAAGGAAAGAAAAAGGAAAGAAAAAGTTGCTTCAAGGGGAATGATCCTCACCTAGGGAAAAAGGAATTCAGTCTCTCCACCTATGTGATATATAGTTGAAGGCCTCTAGATCTAATTCTGAGAAAAATAAAACTGAGAAGAAATGGAACTGCATTAACCACCTTTAAGGGAATCAGCAGATTGATCTTCATATCTGTAATAATGGGGTTCAGAAATTCCTTTGTTTAATTAAAAATGATAATCAGTGCCGTTCTTTTTTAATGGTTTTGTTAGGAATTAGCTCAGAATCTCAGTACTGAACCTGTAGTTCACTTTCATGGAAATATCTCTTTCTGTAAATGTGTTTCCTAGGAGGCCAGGCCAGTTTAATTTCGAAGCACACCATGACAATTGCTTGCCTTAGATGCAGCAGCTACGAAGCCCACAAGCTGCTGTCCCTCACCTTGCAATGAGGTTGGCAGTTGAGACCAGTAGCTAGATTTCAGCAACACTTCACTCTCCCTGGAATCATTCACTCATTTTGATGAAGCTTATTTCAGCCCAAGGAGCTCAATGCCTCATGGAGTACGACAGATCCAACATGACTGGAGTAGCATCCCATCACAGCTAGTTTCCTTCTTTTAAAATCTCCATGGTAAGGGATTATGGGTGGGGGGTTTTGCATTATGGTCAAGGTACTGATAGCAGTCAGAGAAAGAGACAGGGAAATAGTGTTGAGGTCTCCCAGGGTGAAGAGAGGACTCAATTCCTTCATAACTGTAAAGCCATGTTTAAGGAAAAATGTGATACATTGTTTTTCATGTTTTATAAATAATATAAGCAGTCAATTAAGTTGCATTTCAGCAAGGTGGCATTAACTATTCATCCCTTTTTTTAATTTTCATAAATTTTACAAATTACAGGATGTTCCTGACAAGGAACTAGTCTATAAAGCCAGCATCAACAGGCTTTTTGTTGCCAAAAAAGAAGTGTAGGTCAGCATTTCCAGTATTATAACGCATGATACACTGAGACCTTGTGGCTTTATTTATTTAAATTTTCTTGGCCACTTTTTGGTTCAGGCAAGCTTCTTTACCCCTTTCAAGACTTACGCATACAAGTACAAGTAATGCTGTAAAGCATTAAAGTACACACATACGTACATACATGCTCCAGAATAGGGGTGGAGAGGGCAATTTTTCTGAAGGGGCTGATATGGAAACCTGTCATCTTGAGAGATATTATAGCTTGGTGCCAGAGGATAGAGGCTTTACACATTGAATTCCAAAAGGGATGTCCACAGGGCAAGGTAAAAAAAATAGTAAAGATGAAAGCTACAAAGTTCCAACTGAAATTCTGGCGGTTTTAAATGTGTACTGCAGAGGTGAAATGGTGCTTCTATAGCAGAGGTGGGTTCCTACCGGTTTGGACCGGTTCTATAGAACCAGTAGTAACTTGGTGCCTGGGTCGCTGGAACCGGCAGTGACCCAGGCCTGCCACCCCCCTGAGCCGGTTCTCTCAGCAGCGCCATAGATGCCACCATCTTGTTTTTTATAGTAGCAATAGCAATAGCACTTAGACTTATATACCGCTTCATAGTGCTTTACAGCCCTCTCTAAGCGGTTTACAGAGTTCAGCATATTGCCCCCAACAATCTGGGTCCTCATTTTACCGACCTCGGAAGGATGGAAGGCTGAGTCAACCTTGAGCCGGTGAGATTTGAACAGCTGAACTGCTGAACTGCTGAACTAGTAGGTTGCAGTACTGTATATGCGCCCGCACAGCGCGTCCCTGAGCAAACCAGCAGTAGAAGAACCAGCAGTAGAAGAACCCACCCCTGTTCCATAGCATCATTTTACCTTCCATTTTGACCTTTTGGGCCACATCCTCTGGACATCCCTGGATTCCAAGCTAAGAAAGCATTTGTTAGCCATAGAATTTGGAATTGTGCTATTTGCAATCGGGCTTTTGTTTGCTAAAAGCTCCACCAACTGATGGAAATGACACACATGTAGAATTCCAGAATGTTTTTTAAAGAGTTAAGTATCAAAACTGTTCACAGTCTTTCTCCATGAAAATATCTTCCAATTTACCCCAAGCTTTCACTGTTTTTCCATAATCAGAATTTATTTGGAGAAGGGAGGGAAGACATTATATTGCTGTTATTAACAAATAATTAAGGAAACCCTCACCAATCTACTGCAATTTGGCACCTAGGTCTGTTGTTTGGATACACATGCAAGAGCAACTGATGGGAAAGTCTTCTAAGATTCTAGAGTGACACCTGACCTAATGCTATAACCTATTTGAAACAGCTTTCTGTGCAATATTCAGATGCCTATTTTATGCAACCGGTAACTTATGCCCCGGTCATGACAGGGTTTTTTTATGTCAATGAATCCAGTAATCTTCAATTAGCAGTGTTAATTAGATTGACAGTGCTATGCTCCCCTGGGGCTTTGTTGTGCTAAAGAACATGCAAGAATATTGCGGTGAATGAAAAATTAAGATTTATAGATGGCAGAGCCATCTGCTTTTTTTGAAGTATCCCTCTTCTTAGTTGGCACTTTTAAGATGGCACCTTGCAGTCAGAAACTCCAGGGGACAGAGGATTTTTATATGAAAATTAAAGCACACATTTATTTTTCTAAGAAAGTGTATCTTTTCTTCCTGGAAACCAGAAAATACTTGCTATTCCCAGGGGATTCTTATTTTTTTCCAGCCCCTGGAATGGATCCCCTCTGATTATTATTGCTGAAAATTGATTGTGCAGTTTCCAGAGGTCACATGCAAAAACCATGAACCTAAAATAGCTGCTAAAAGATTTTGGAAAAGAACGAAGACCCAAAGACCTTCCCTTTCCCAAAATACAGAGGGGAAAAATCCCCTAAAAATAGCAACAATTGTCAAAAGCAGTTACCATATATAACATAATTGGGGGGGACCCCAAAAACAAAAGGATTTGTTGGCCTTGTAAATAATTTTCCAGTTCTAAAAAGCAAACAGACTTGGGAAACCTCTGATTTTGCTGTCAATCATCTCCTTCTCCCATCCTGCCAACTACAACCACCTGTCTGGTGGGAATGACTACTCTAATAAGGGAAAGTAGTTGCTCAAGGTACAAGGCCACCACAGTGTGGTTTCTGGAAAATCAATCTAATAAGAGCAGCCAGTCTTAAGACTTGCCAAATTAGAATTCCAAAACCCTTTTTTTTTCAAAACGCCTGGTTCAAGCCACTTCAACTCAGTGTCAGCATCTGAATATTATGAAGATGTAAGTACATAATATCTTATATAATGCAAAGTCTACAGTTCCACTGAGGAAAATTTGAATGAAGACTGTACCTGGCCTGATGGATCTTTGACAGTGTCATTGTTGAGTGTTTTTCCTGCAAAAAGCTTCGAGATTTTTCTAAGGTGTCTGCATGAAGGACTCAGGAAAGCCACCAGAGGGCTGTTGTCAGAAGCAGGTACAATAAAATTATCAATCCATATCTTACCTTTGGATCCCAACAAGCCTTCTGGGCCCCGTTTCTTTCAGTTTTAATGTCCAGCCTTCAGACAATGTTTTTTCCCTTGAATGTTTGGAAAAGGGAGCTTCAATGCTTTAAATTGTTCTGCCTGGTACTTCATATCTAGAAGGCAGGATGAAAACTCCTTAATTCCACAACATATGGACAGACTTAACCATAGTTTCAACTAGGAAACCAGTATCCTGGACCAAGCTAAATCCCAAAATGCTAGGGAATGCCTGGAAGCTTGGCATGCAGACAAATCAGCCATCAACAAGCATATTGAGATAAACAATATTTATACCCCATTTAAAAGAGACAATAAAAAAGTTTAAAAGGAAATAAAAAGAACACCCCAGGAATCACCATTCATTTAAGCATGGATTAACCCCAGGAGCAACACAAACAATCAAGCAATAAATGTCTATGGAGATTCTCAGTCATTCAGGTCATCCTTGTTCCTAAGGTGCTTTTTTCAAGAGCAATTTAATTGCTCTTCAATTTAAAAGACACAGGCCACTCTTTTGAAGACAACAAAGTCCATATTTTGGACAGAGAGGATCGCTGGTTTGAAAGAGGGGTTAAAGAGGCCATCTATGTCAAAATTGAACAGCCCTCTCTCAACAGAAGGGGAGGGATATGACATCATCTATCTTCAATCTACAACACAGTCCTTTCAACAGTTCCAAGAAGGCTCCCCACCAATTTGCACCACTCAGGGGACCCTGATGACACAGATAAACCTCAAGGTGACCTTAATGACCCACTAAAAGAATGCCAATGACCAGCTGTCTGCAAGGAGTATAAATCTGTCCATTCCCCACCATCCAGTCAGAGATGTAGAAGTTTCTTGGATGAGAAGTGAAATCAGAGGTGGATTCCTCCCGGTTCGCACTGGTTCTATGGAACCGGTAGCAAACTGCTAGTGATATCACGGAGCTGGTTCTGTCGGTGCCGGTCCGTGGACGCCGCCATCTTTTTTGGATTTTTTTTAAAATATATTTTTAGAATTTTTTCTGATTTTTTCTTCTGCGCATGCGCAGAAGCCGAATTTCCGGCACTGCGCATGCGCCTCCATCTTGTTTTTGGCTCTTTTTAAAACAAAATTGTGAATTTTTAGCACTGCGCATGTGCGTGCGTGCAAAGTGTGTGCATGCCCGCACAGCGCGGCCACGCGGCGCAGGCGGAAGCAAACCGGCGGCGAGGTAAATTAGAACCCACTCCTGAGTGAAATGTCTTTAAAGAAAAACCAGAAAGTCCAGTTGTCTCTTGAAAAAAGCACCTTTGGGACAATCAAGCAATAACAACAGCCTTATCAAAGATACCAAGGAGAAAACCACACTCCCACCAACACTGACGGGCAAACGTAAGGTAAACCGCTCCAAACATTGCAGAAAATACAACTTCAGCAACAGAGTTGTCAATGCCTGGAATGCACTACCTGACTCTGTGGTTTCTTCCCCAAACCCCCAAAACTTTAACCTTAAACTGTCTACTGTTGACCTCACCCCATTCCTAAGAGGTCTGTAAGTGGCGCGCATAAGTGCACCAATGTGCCTAACATCCCTGTCCTAATGTTCCCTTTTATTCATAAACATCTCATGCATTCATAATCATGTTTATACATTTCATGTACTCACAATCATGTTTATAATTTTATTTGTAATCTTATATATACTTGACAAATAAAATAAATAAATAAATGTAAACAAAGAGCAAATCTCACTCCCCTGTAGCATGGGAGTATTATCTAGTTGGGGTAACAAAATGTCTCCAAGCAAGAACTCACTACCTGACTCTGTGGTTTCGTCACCAAACCCCCCAAAACTTTACCCTTAGACTGTCCACTGTTGACCTCACCCGATTCCTAAGAGGTCAGTAAGGGGCGTGCATAAGCGCACCAGCGGGCTCACCGTCCCTGTCCTAATGTTCCCTTTTATTAGTACCCATCTTATGTATATAAACAATGTTATATCTATGTATATCACCAATACGTACTTGACAAAAACAAACAAATAAATAAAATAAAAAATAAACAACCAAACCCAGAGCACCAAAGACTCCACAATTCCATCTTTGAGAAACGGTCCTCCCACCCTCCCTATCTCTCTCTTTCTCATTCTCCACCCTCTACTCTCCACATTAGTCAATTTTGTCTGATTTTCTCTAGAATGTATGATTATGTTTAGAAATGTAAATCAGATTTGTAGCTCAAAAGACCTACTACTACTGCTTTCCTGTATGACAAATTATCTGCCCTAATCGTCTGCATAATTAGGAGGAAGACCTGTAGAAAAAGATACCATAGTAAAACCAGGAAGTATGAGTTGAAGGCTAGCAGGGGCTTTGTTGCTCAACTTACATGTGAGTAAATGTCAAATTCAAACATATATTCCAGATTTTTCTAAGCATTTTTCTCCACACATGTTATTTCAAAAGTTTACATTTAGAAAAGAATGAGTAATATTTCCTTTATTAGATTAACATTTCAGTGGTTGTGCAGCTCCAATGATTCTTTTTTTTAATGTTGCCAAGACTTAATAGAAGCTGAAGCAAGTTTCAGCAGGATGGGACTGTTTAAAAAATGTAGGCATTTGGTTTCAGGGTTGGGACAATCTTGTCCCCTGGATATGTTGGCTATAGAGAATAAATTTGGAGAAGAATCTAATGTTGGGAAATAATTAATTATTCTGCAATGGAAGTAGGACCGGTTAGGGCCCACAGAGTTGGCCTCCTCCAGGTCCCGTCAGCCAAGCAATGCCGGCTGGCGGGCCCTAGGCGGAGGGCCTTCTCTGTGGCGGGCCCCACGCTCTGGAACCAACTTCCTCCAGAGACCCGAACCATCCCCACCCTGCTGGCCTTCCGAAAAGCCGTTAAGACATGGCTTTTCCTGCAGGCTGGGGGTAGAGCCTAATCCATCTGAGCTCTCCCCCGGGTATGTCTGGTTGTTAAATGGTTTTTAATATTAAATTTTTAATTTTTATATTTGATTTTAATGCAATGTTTATTGTTGGTTGTTCTTGTATTTTTTCTTTGCTGTACGCCGCCCTGAGTCCCTCAGGAGTTGGGCGGCATATAAGAAAACCAAAATAAATAAATAAATAAATAAATAAATAAATAAATAAATAAATAAATAAATAAATAAATAAATAAATAAATAAATAAATAAATAAATAAATAAATAAATAAATAAATAAATAAGTACTGTAACAAAATTGGTCTAGTTCTAAGCATTTGCTGCTCTAGGTACTTGAGCATTTTTTTAAAAAAGCAATATAATATCTTTACTAGAGCCAGGTCCCCCCAAATTTTATAAAATAGGCAACCGGGGATCATTTTTGTTGGAATAGGTATTCTGGTAAACAAAAATAACAATGGGTATTTCTGTATAAGAGAGTTTAGGACAGTTAGACATAATCAAAAATGTATAAAGATTAATATCAGAATTGTAATGATGACAGTTTAATTTTATGGAATTATTCCATAATGGCATTTTAGAATAATGACATTTTAGATATGTGTTGGTGGGGGAGAGGCTGCATTAAAAGATGTATCCCAACAGCGAAAGGTTAATCATTACACAGAAAGTGGCCTTTATTGCTATTATTTCCTTCCTCCTTACAAGCATTAGAAAGAATGTTACCATATTATAAAGATTGAACAATGGGAAACTTTGTGGTTTAAAATATTGATGTTTATATTGTTATAATGTTAAAGAGAACTTTTATAAAACGATGTACATTTGGTATGTGAATAAAGGCACTTCAAATTTATGTTGGAAATGTGAAGAAAAAGAAGTGTTATTTTATCATGCTTGGTGGACATGTAAAAAAAGTAGAAAATTTTGGATTCACATACATACTGTGATTCAGAGGATTTTAAAGAGTGATATATAATTGAGACCAGAAGTCTTTCCTCTTGGGATTGATGGACAAACAATTGGGAAAAAGTCATGGAATTTTGTTTTGTATATTTCTTTCTTTCTTGCACTTTGCTCTCCCTTTGTTTGCTTGCTTTTTGCTTTTGCTTTTTTTTAACTTCATATTAGTTTGCATTAGTTTTTACCTGTGTTTTTAAAACGTTTAATAAAATTATATACAAAAAAGGAACATTATGAGCTATAGGTGGTGATTATGAGGTTCACAGCATTGAAAGGTTTTGGGCCTTTTCACTTAATTTCCTCCCTGAGATTAGTTATAACTTCATGATCAAACCCCACCCCTCCAAAATCTTAAACCGCAAAAGGGTGCATTTCCCCCCATTCTTCAGAATTGGTGCTAACACTACAACTCAACTAATTTAGAGAATCTGCAAGATCTCAGAATGTGTGTTCAATATTTATCTACCAACAAGTAAGCCCCACTGAACTTAGGTTTACTTCTGAGTATAGATAAATGATGTTTAACTCAGCCAGAATGATGTGAATCTATTCAGATTTTGTCACTGGTGGGATTCAAATAATTTAACAACCTGTTCTCTGCCCTAATGACCGGCTGGGTGGGTGTGGCCATGGTGGGCATGGCCAGGCAGTGTGACAGGCAGTACTCGGCCTCCTGCATCCCTCTGGGAGCAAAAACGGGCCACGGGGGGGGGGGGGGGAATGCGCCGCACCCACCCGCACCCCATTTTGGGTCTAGGAGGCCTCCCTGAAGCCTCCTGGGAAGCGAAAACGGGCCTAGGAAGCCTCCCTGAAGCCTCCTGGGAAGCAAAAATGGGCTGCGGGGGGGTGCTGCCCAGCCCAAGTGCCCCATTTTGGGCCTAGAAGACCTCCCTGCGCTTACTTGGGAGCCAAAATGGGGCGCATGGAAGGGATGGGGCAGGTAGGGGCAGAGCCAGCCAGCAATTTAACTACCAGTTCACCTGAACCCGCCCGAACCGGCTGAATCCCACCACTGGATCATTTTGTACTTATATTTTAATAATCTCAGTTCTTGGTTCTATCAATTCACTACCCCATGACTACAATGCATATAACTTGGAGGAACTCTATTAAATTCACTAGGTACTGAGTTCACCTGAAACATATAGCTTGGTTAGCCTTATGTTGTGCAGTACATATGACAACTGGAAACATTTTGGCTATGGAATCCTACAGGGCTTAGTTCCTCTTCTCTTACCGGTATGTAAAGCATTGACTTTATCAAGGCTATTTTACTGTTACTATAACATGAGAAGAGAAGGCAGTCCAAAGGCCTAAACAGAGATTGTCTATATTTTTGCAAGCCTTTTGTACAAAATATGAGGACTAGAAATATATCCTGTTAACCATATTTGTGACCTGCAGCAAGTTATAGCATATAGTTGACCTGGATAGCTCTTGTAAAGTTTAGCAGGATTAGATCTTTATAGCACTTGGAAGGAAGACAACCAAGAAGAAATCCCCAAGCTTTAAATTAAATTTTGAAGTTTAAAAAATCCCAGAAGAAGACAACGCAAACTCTAACCTTAACCCTTTCTTTATATTTGCCGAGAAAATTATAGAAGTCAACCGAGACACACATACACACACTCACTCACAAACACACACTGATTTCAGAATTTTTCTGCTTTTTATTTCAATATTCCTTTGGTTATTTCTTGGCTTGGTGTTTCTAGCAAGCTAGTATCCCACTCTGGTCTCAGTGATAAATACCCTGTTGCACTTTGCAAATAAATAAAAACAAAATCATACCATAAATGCCACTCAGATTTATTGAATGCCTTACACATGTAGAAATGCCATTTAATCCTCTAGAAACTGAACTCACTCCAAAGGTGGGAGGGGGAACCTCCAGTGTAATTAATACATTGCTTTGCAGCATTACCCCCTCCAAAAGGGGGGTATCTAATCAGAAGAATGCTATTTATAATATTAAGATCAGACAGTGTAAAAGCTCAGACTGGCAGCCCTAAAGCTAACTGTAAATACAGAGAAATCTAATATCCTAATACTCCAAAATGACTCCAAAATCCAATAATATAAAAAATGCTTTATAGTGCTATCACTTCCATAGTGCTGGGGCTCCATAAGACTGTCTGTTATTGTCTTAATGAAATTTCTCTCCCCCCCCATACCCCAACACACATTTTTTCATTTTTCCTTCCTGATGACAGATTTCACTTAACTCTAGAAAATAGTTGCTCACAGGAGGACCACATAGGACTTGCCAGCTGCCTATAAGTTGGGCAATTTATAGAAGCCATATAGACTGAAGCTAGCTGTCCTCTACCTGTTGTTGTTGTTGTTAGTCACAAAGTCGTGTCTGACCCATCGCAACCCCATGGACAATGTTCCTCCAGGCCTTCCTGTCCTCTACCATCCTCTGGAGTCCATTTAAGCTCACGCTGACTGCGTCAGTGACTCCATCCAGCCACCTCATTCTCTGTCGTCCCCTTCTTCTTTTGCCCTCAATCTTTCCCAGCATTAGGCTCTTCTCCAGTGAGTCCTTCCTTCTCATTAGGTGACCAAAGTATTTGAGTTTCATCTTCAGGATCTGAAGAGCAGTCAGGGTTGATCTACCTACTCTACCCCAATGGCTGAGCTAAGTCAATGGGGCTGCCCTTGGACAACAGTACCAAGATTCTCACACCTTCCTTTGTTTGGGTCTGGCCAAATCAATCACTTCTTGAAGATGCCTCATAGCTTGTTCCCCTGGCCCATCATCTCAGCAGGAAGAGACCTGCTGTGGTATATGATAAGTGAGTCTCTCAGGCCAAGAATCCTAGAGCTGTGGATGGCAAGGCCAGCCCCATAGCCATTCTCTGTTGAAAAATAGACTTTGTTACCCAGCTATCCTTTGTGTTCCCTAAGCTACCTTGTTGTTCCTTATTGCGTTGTGTCATCTTCCGGTTTTAAGATAAGCTGCAATTGCTTGTCTGCTGGGCTTTTATATAGAGAATCAGCAGAACATCTTAGCCTAGCCTTGACTCCAAGGCCTTTGTTGACTTGCATCCTTCTTCAAAGTCTGCATCTCCTAATTCCCTTCCTTCACCATCCATACACAGATTTATTATATGGCACTCATGCCCTTTATACAGAAGTCTATAGTTCTTCCTGAAAGCCCATTTCATGTAGTGTTAAGGCTAGAAATTGGGAGATCATATAGTAGGTTCTAGTCCCAGCTGGGTGATCTTGGGCCAATCATTTTCTCTTAGGCCTAGGAAGGAGGCAATGGCAATCACTTCTGAAAAGCCTTGCCAAGAAAACTGTAGGCAGTCTCTGGGAATAAATATGATTGAACTGAAGGCAAAAATGTTCTTCCACATCCTAACTTACTAACTACTGTAACTTACTTCAAAGGAAAGAGCATCATATGCATAGTGTGGCAATGCCCAGCAACAAATGGTTACATACTCAGATTTTAAGATGGACTCAAGAAGATGTGTTTCTATCTGCACATCCTTTCTGCAATACCACAAAAGTAAACCTTTGGGTTCTTTACCAATTTCTCTTCCTTGTTCCTAAATCACAAAACCTGTACTCGTACAATCTAAATTCTTTGACCTCTAATCTTCTTACTGATTCCATGCATGTATGCCAGTCCCAGAACTCAACAAGTTTAAAACTGTATTTCCTACCAAGACCATGAGTTCTAGTCCCACCACAGGCACGAAAGCCGGCTGGGTAACTTTATGCCAGTCACTCTTTCTCACAGCCCAACTCACCCCTTCTTTTGTTTGCAGGGAAAATAGGGGGGGGGGAAATGGAGTATTAGCTATGTTTGCTGCCTTGAGTTATTTATAAAAATAATAAAAGTGGGATAACAAATCTAAAAAAATGGTCTTGCAGAGTTCAACAATATTTAATGCAATATTGTATAATATGCAAAACTGGGAAGTTGGCCCCATTTGACGGATCCCACATCAGTTGAGAAGTTAAGGCTGCAAGACAATGATTTGCCAAGGCCTTTACTAAGTGGTAAATTATTTGTCTTAACAGCAAGAAGTCCCAGTTTGAAACTTCTGTTCTTGTCTGGAGAAGTGGAGGAAAAGGCTCTTGCCTGAAACTGTGGAGGGTCCTTGTGGGTCTGTATGATGAGCCAAGGAACTATGTGATCAGGCAGCTTCCTCTGCTCTACTGCTTCTGAGGCTAAATGGACATTTAGCTCAGCCTCTAGACACCAACTTCTCTGTCTGTCATGCTCTCTCTCTTTCCCATAAGCAAATAAATCATGTACCGCATCTTCTCAGGTCATTGGCTTCAGCATTATATATGGAAACATATTCACACATCAGTATTAGGTTCTTCTCAAACAAAAGGCAATGTTAGATAATACACACACATCTTTGTTGTTTGCATTCCTCATTTCTCTCATGATCATGCTCTTTCTTGTTTTGTCTCGTTTGGTTTTCTTAGCAGTCCCCCTGCAGGCTTTCAGTTGTTTTCTGTATTATAAAGAAATAATGTCTCTGCATCCTAACAACACAGAGCAAATGAGTCTTGGAGTAAGTGGGAAAAGTTCCTTCTGATAATGTTAGGGAGCCATGAAGAGGACTTGCCAAGCCAAGGATTTCATCGCAGGATGGGGAAGGCAGCTCCTTCTTGCCAGTGTGACCAGAATGTATCCCATATGCTAAAAGTATCAGATTCAGATCTGCAAGGAGAAGTTATTTAATTTCAGGGAACTTCAAAATTCCAGTGTACAAATCAGTCCAGGAAGAAGAATAAAAACTTCTCCATTAAATCTGCTTGTAGGAAGCTGATTGCGAAGGGCCCAAATGGCAATCACTTGACTGCTGCATTGGTTATAAATGTGAGGATTGGGTGCAAGCTGTATTTTTTATACCATCGTAACTTTGAATTGTTGTTAAATGAAGCAGTAAACGAGGAGTACTTTTAAAGAGTTTTTATCATGTCCGGATTACCCAATGCCTGAGATCACAACAGAGCTATGTTGTCTGAGGGAAATTGGGCCTGTTTCCATCCCATGTTGTCTTGATAGATTATCAGTAGACTGCTTCTCTTTAACCTACCCACTATAGGAAGGAGAAAGAAATTCTTATGCTTACGAATCAGTGCCCAGGACCCAAGAAAACCTGGATTTTTCTGCTACGCTCCCATATTGTAACTTGTCTGGCGATGTTCTAGTGCATTTTCTCCAGCATGTATTGTTTTTGGTAACCAGGTCAAATGAACAGAGGAATCTGATTAGCCAAATGAAACAACACCAACGCAAAAAAAAAAATCCTCACAAATCGACAGCTTCATTAAAAAGCATATTGCAAACAGATCATTTCTTCACAAAGCAAGTTGTATATATAAAATGACTGAATAAACTATGTTTTGGCATCCAGAGGATGCAATACAGGAGGATACTGGGAACCACAACTAAAGATGGAGAGGGAGGGAAATATACCACACAGGGAAATTAATGAACCTCCGTCCCAAATATGGAGAATATTTTCATGTTTATTTTAAGCTCAACAAAAATGTAAATAGTTTAAACCTTTCTTAAAACTGAGTTAAATCTGCCAGGACAATGCAGTGCCTATTCAGAAGCAGAGCTGCCTCCAAAGGCGGATGATGCAAAGGATGTTGCATCTTTAATTTTTGTGTGTGTTAATTATAGATTGAGCATTGTTGTGAATCTTGTCCTCAAAACCCAGTTTAGAAAATAAGAGCAGATGCTCATACCCAGGTTTGGCTCATGAGGGAATTGAACAGAACATATTGGTTTATAATTAATGTAATTTGTTGGATTATCTTTTGTGAAGGAGCTAAGGTAAACAACCTTGCTGCATTGTAGTAAAATTCTTCTGAGCGTAGAGACGGGTGGGGATAAACTCCCCCCTCCTCCCCCCACCCCGTTTGCAAAGAGATCTTGCAGTGCCTGTCACATTCAAACATCTTTTAATTAACCCAAAAGAAAGAATTAGGCTACAGACCTGAAAGCAAATTGCAGTTCTTAAAGTTGGAGCCAGCCATTTCCCCAACTGCTTATTTGAATTAGCAGCATTTTTATCTTTTCCAGTTGGGTTTCCTTTGGATAAGAGGGTCAAGATGATGAAGGAATATCTTTTCTCGCCTTCTGGATAAGGGAGGGTTGATCTAAACCAGCCCCTGCCGGTCCATTCACCAGTCCCTTGCATCTCATTTCGGCATCAATCTGCCACCACAGTGAAAACCACATTATTAGAACATTTTTAAAAACTAGAAAAGCCTTTTCACGTAAATCTTTTATTCTACAAGACTTCTTTTTCTCTACATTTTTCCCCATATTTAACTGGGAGTGGGGGGGGAGCTCATATGAGAACTGAATTGCGAAATTCAGTAAAGTGCAAAAAATCAAAAGGACTGCTGAATTATCTTACACTTATTTGCCTGGGCAGTGCAAATCAGATATATTTGCTTAGATATTTGGATTATATGAAATCCTTCTGAATAGTCCTACTTCTGAATATTACATTAGTTATCACCTGAAGATTAGAAAATGATAACTATGAAGTTCAACCTTTCCCAACTTGCTGCCCTCCAGATGTGTTAGAGGTCGATCCCCAGAGTCCCTAGCCAGCTTGGCTAGTGGCCAAAACATCTGGACAATACCAGGTTGGGGAAAGCTGAGTTAGATTATTACTGTTGTTTAAAGAAAAGATACATAAAAAAGGCAAAAATATCCCTTTCTACTTTCCAGGCTAAGAACTTCTATAATATATTATGTCAAAAGCCTTAAAGAAATTTCGTTCGAAAATGAAGTCCTGATGTGCCTATAGCTTTTGGTATGTTTCCAAAACACAAAACACATTTGCCTCATTTAATTAAAATATTTTAGAGGTGCAAACTGTTAGCATTCTTAAATAAAACCATAGCACTAGATTAACTAAACCTGGGAAATCTTGCATATTTCTAACCTACAAAGGGTCCACATAATGAGAGAATACCAGAAGTACCAGAAACAAACTGATAAATTGTTTTAAATGATACCACATGAGCTTGAAGAAGATTAAATATATTTAAGGGGCATTTGGGACATTAATTAACTTTACATAATATATATTTTAAGAGCCCTTTCCTGAGTTCTATCACCCAGTCATCTCGATTGGATTAGAAAAATAGTACTCAGAATGAACATATTAAGATATAGATGTGAGGTCAATGATCAGCAATTTATTGAACTTTATTGCTTATGTAAAGAGAAAAATGGAATGTTTTAGAATAAAGTTATGTTTTAACCAATTATCACTGAGAAGATTGCTGTGGAAGGAACAAAAGTTTCAAACCCATGTTTGAAATTCAGGGCTTAATATTCATCCACTTCTTTACAGCTCCTGTTATAGCTTTAAATAAAAGGAGAGTGTTCTCCTTCATTTCTTTCAGTAATATAAGACTATGACTTGAGCCATTCTGTTGAAAAACGTAAGCTGTAGAAATTACCACTTTGATAAGGTTCAGAATTAGATTGTAGCATTCTACAGATACTGACTCTAGGTGACAAATGTATGGAGAGAACAGGACATCAGAGGTCTTAGTTGCTTTCTGAGCTGGGTTGTTCTCTTACTGACATTTCATTACCCAAACTACTATAGGTAAAATCAACCAAGCTCAGAGAGCACCAAAGACCCTTCATTTCAACCCCGAGTTACAAATACTCCCCTTTATTGGAACAGGAGATCTTATTCTAGGCCAGGGGTAGGCTTCAAAATTTTTAGCAACGGGTTCTCTGCCAAGTTGCTGGGTGGGTGTGGCTATGGTGGGCATGGCCTAGTCGGCCTCCTGCACCATGGTGGGGGGGTGTTTTTACCCTCCCTGGGCTCCGGAGGCTATCCTCGAGCCTCCAGGAGGGTGAAAATGGCCTCCCCTGGGCTCCGGAGGCCCTCCAGAAGCCAGAAATGGGCCCGTTTCCGGCTTTCTGGAGCCTCCGGGAGGCCCGTTTTTGCCCTCCCTGAGCCTCCGCACGGGCCCTGCACTTACCTGACATCCAAAACGGTCCGCGTGGAGACTCCTGGGAGGGGAGGGGAGGGATGGGCAGGGCCAGTCAGGAGTGGGATTTTGGGGTTCGCCAAACTGTGCAAAATCTTCGCTAGAGGATCGCCCGAACACGGGCGAACCCAAAGCAGCCCACCCTTGCTCTAGGCTTATTCTCACATCCACCCCATCCACCGTAAACTTTAACTGCATAGGTTTTCTTATGGTGTTATGATGTTCTGCTGGTATAGACTTCCAGGAGTCTAATGTTTGGTCATCCAAGATTTGAGAAACCAACATAAAACAAACAAACAAATTATGTTGTGTGTGGTGACAAGAAACAAAGGACTGTCTGGGCCCTGTCTCTCAGCGTTGCTCTGCCTTTCTTTATATTAAAATGCCTCAATATGCATTTTGTACAACATCTTGTTCCAAAATGTTTACTCAAGAAATCTTTCTAGAATGGTCAAATAATCACACAGCAGAAGTCACAGGATCATTCAAGAAATGCTGCAGGGTAGAAAAGCTCTATATGAGAGTCCACCTTGATATGTATCATTTGGGTCTTCACACCAAATTCAGAGCATTTTGTTCTGCTGCAGCCCAACCCTACCCCCCCCCTGCCCAGGGGTGGGTTCTAATTAACCTCGCTGCCGGTTCGCTTCCTCCCACACCATGTGGGCGCGCCACATGGGCGCACAAGGGCTTCACACGCGCGCACATGCACAGTGACAAAAAATCCCAAAAAAAATCCTCCCCCCCCCCAAACCAAAAACAAGGTGGCAACCGCATGCACAGTGCTGGAAACTCAGCTTCTGCACATGCTCAGAAGAATTTTTTAAATTTTTTTTTAAAAAATTCAAAAAAAAGATGGCGGAGCCCACGGACCGGCACCGACCGAACCGTTTCCATGATGTCATTGTAATGTCACCAGCGGGTTGCTACCAGTTCGGGCAAACCGGTCTGAAGCAGTCCGAACCCACCTCTGCCCCTGCCCTGCCCCTTGTGGTTGAGAATATTTTCAAAACAAAATATTACATAGTCTATAAAAGGTCTCTCTCTCTCTCTCTCTCTCTCTCTCTCTCTCTCTCTCTCTCTCTCTCTCTCTCTCTCTCTCTCTCTCTCTCTCTCTCTCTCTCTCTCTCTCCCTCCCTCCCTCCCTCCCTCCCTCCCTCCCCCCACTCTGTGTATCTATCCACCCATCCAGTTTTGCCAGGAGTAAAGAATTCCTCAAAAGTAGATGTAGTTTAACTCAATACTATTAGAGCAGTTTTTTTAAGTTTTTTGCTGCAATTTAAAACTGAGGAATCCTTTTAAAGTCAAAATGCATTTGAATAAAATACATAGTGCTCCTGAGGCATGCAAAGAAAGCTTATACGGAATGCCCCAATACTGACTTTATTGCCTGGATTTCTAACTTAGAAAATGTGCATTGCATTTTTTCCCCTTTTTTCACTAATGAGTTGCAGGCATCACTGATACAATAATAGTCTCATACTCTATTCACAAGAAGGACGTTCACTCAAGAGGAACAGAATTCTTATCAGATTGGTAACTTTCTCAAATAACATATTCAGATTTTTATATCCGTATAATGGATGAGATTATTGAACATGTTTACTTGCATCTTTCAATCTGTGCACCCAGAAGGCTACTTTAGCATGTTCATAAATAACAGGACATTCTTCTGAGTGGCTTGACAGGCAGAATTTTGCCCTGATTTTTTTGTTGTTTGCTGATATGATTAGTAGTGTTTCTCTTGACTGCTTAAGGACCTAGACATAGTTCTCATATATTTCAGCTGTGTCTAAAGGAGAACTACAGGAGTATTTGAAAAAAGAGGGAGTTGAGAAGGTTAGAATAGGACTGTGACATGTCAGGTGCCTGTTATTCCATTCTCCTCAAGAGGATCCAAAGGACTAGACTGGAAAGAAATAATCTTGGATGGAGAAATTGAACTCAGGTTCCAGATTACCAGGATAGGGGAACTATTATTCACTTTAAAGCTATACATTAAGAATCAAAGAATCCAGAAGCTGTAAGAGCACAGAAGCAAACTTATATTAGATAAATACTAATGAATTGTATAAGTATCCTGCTGTTCATCCTGAGAAGCAAGAAATTAGGCAAAAGCTTTAAGAGGCTAATGGCCAGGGACAAGTTAATTAATGTGCCAAATGTCCCTTGAATATATTTAATCTTCTTCAAGCTCATATGGTCTGATTTAATACAATTTATCAGTTTGTTTCTGATTCTTCTGGTATTCTCTCATTATGTGGACCCTTTGTAGGTAAGAAATATGCAAGATTTCCTAGGTTTAGTTAATTTAGTGTTTGAGAGCCTAGGCGAGATAGCTCTGCAGACTGATATTTATTTGTTTGTTTGTTTGTTCATTAAATTTATATGCTACCCATCTCATTCTGAAAAAAACCCCTCAAGTTCCAGAATACAGGGGAGCTATTATTTATTTATTTATTTATGCTCACTTTTGTGCTCCACTTAGGATACTGTCATCATATGATCACTGTGGACAGAATTAGCCTCACAAGGATTTCATTATAGGAAATAATATCCTAGACCCAAATTTTGAGGAATCTTGGTTCAGGGTCCCCACTGGCTTCTCACAGACCCAGTAAATGGAACCATTAGGTACATTTAAGAATGTACTTTTATATATCCATTCAGCTAAGGTAAGATCCTATAGCAAAACTATATTGGTTCACAGTGATGTAATCAAGTCCACCTTGCCCTGAAATGTCCTTTTGTCTTTCCTGTTAATTGCAAACACCTATTATGCTTCATAATATACTATAAAATTGCTATGATGTACAAGATGACCTAGTTAGCTTCAAAGTAACAGCTTTACCCTTCAGGCTGAATAGTTTTTGGTTGGTTGTTGCTTTAAAAACACTTTAGTAAGTTTCATACACAACATCACTTCATATTTAATAATACAGTTATCTAAGATTGCAAAAATAGAGCACAGAAATGAAATAAGCAGACTTTCTTGCCTTAGTACTGTAGTGTGTAGGAAGGACATCAATAACAATAACAACAATAATGACAGCAATGACCTCAGCACACTTGAGCTTGAAGAATTGTTGAATGATGGTCTCTCCTTCCTAAACTCCAAATTATAGAAAATCAGAAAGAAAAATAGAAAACACACACAAAAAATGCTATGTGTAAGAACAGAGCCTTGGTCAGAGCCTTGAGATGTAAATAGGAAAGTCACAATAAGAAATTCAAATCAAGTATATTTATTATGGTTGTTGACCAGTCTTTACAATAAAAGAATACAGTAAAAAGAGAAATAATATAATACAGAAAGTTATTATCGGGGAAGGGATAATAATAATAATAATAATAATAATAATAATAATAATAATAATAATAATAATAATAATGATGATGATGATGATGATGATGATGATGATGATGATGATGATGATGATGATGATGATGATGATGCAATAAAACAGCATATCTCATTAAAATTTGGCCACCTGATATGTGAGTGTGGGGTTAGCATCCCTTAAAAAAATAATAAACATAAAATTGATCTGTATGGGATTCATATTTGGAAATGCTTGGGACAATCAGAGCATGCCTTGGGGCATCATAGAAAGGGTACTGTATGAGGACATGGATGAGAGTTTCTACCTCCCTGGATCCACAATGGCAAAGTCTCTGTGAATAAGGAGTCCCATGAAATCTTCCCTTCTGTAGAGCTGATGGGAAGGCATCAAATTGGGCTCTAGAAAAGGCCCATCTATGTATGCTTAGTGCTAAATTGTATAAGTATCCTGCAATAGAGGGATTGTGACTGTCTAACACAGAGGTCCCCAAACTTGGCAACTTTAAGACTTGTGGACTTCAACTTCCAGAATTCTCCAGCCAGCTATGCTGGCTGGAGAATTCTGGAAGTTGAGGTCCACAAGTCTTAAAGTTGCCAAGTTTGGGGACCCCTGGTCTAACATTTGGCAATAGAATTCTGGGACACTCTGGTAATATCATTTTGACGATCAATGTTCCTGATTCTCTCTTTGGCTATTGATTTGGCCTTGTCCTTGATTAATTGGCCTAAGTATTCAGGAGAGAGGCCAAGATCTCAGAGTTTTCCTATGCAGGTGCAGTGCCAATGGGATTGGCAATTATCTGACAGCAGCAGAGGTATCAGGCCTGTAGATTGAAACATTATTATAAGGCCTTAGATTGGGATCCTAGTCCAGGCCTGAGCCTTAATTCTTGGTGGGTTAGCTTCAAGCTTCAATACTGCATTGGGGGGGGGTTGCATTTTGGGGCACCAAATGAGATCCTGAAAAAATTTGAATGCCTTCATAAACCCTAAGAGCCCTGGTGACTCAGAGGTTTGAATGCAGTATTACAGGCTGAGTTTGCCCATTGCCAGGAATTCGATACTAACCGGCTCAAGGTTGACTCAGCCTTCCATCCTTCTGAGGTTGGTAAAATGATGACCTAGATTGTTGGGGGCAACAGGCTAACTCCGTAAACCACTTAGAGAGGGCTGTAAAGCACTATGAAGTGGAAAACAAGTTTAAGTGCTATTGCTATTGTGTATGTACAGAGTTGTATCCCATATAGTAATTGGGCAATTATTTTAGCTGTAAAAAAATTAATTGCTGCTGGGATGTAATCTTCCCCTGTTGTTCATGAAATTTAATTATTGCTTGTGTACTCTTTTGGGCAGTAGAAGTGACATAATTTACCTGGGCTGTTAATTTCTTTGAGGATTGAAATACTACACCCAAGTATTTAACCAGTTCCAGTTCATGGGAATCAATTATCCCTCTGTGCTCTGGTCTTTTGTTACAAAATATGAAGACTTTGGATTTGTCATAATTGATTATTAATTGTTACTCATTAAGTAGAATGCCAGAGTACTTAATGCCGGCTTCATGCCTACGGAAGACAAGGAGGGAAGAACAGCATCATCAGCGTAGAGTAAAATTGGGAGATGTCTATGGATACCTACTTTCTGGAGAGTTTTAGTCAGAGAATTGATACATACTGTCACTGTTTGATTTATTGCCTGTTACATGTATATGTAGGGAGATGCATCCCTATTCAATATAATGGTTTATTCCTGAGCACGTGATTGATATGTTCTTGTACGCATGTGTGAATTCCATTCTCCGCTCTACCCTTTTTTCTTCTGGCTTCCATTGAGTGAAGTCACACATTTATATCAGAGATGTAAACAAATGAGAATTTATTGTTTTTGTACCGAAATAAATATTTTACTTAGACTTTTAAACTGTGGTTTCATTTCTAATGTCTGATGTCCGGGAAAATATCAAACATCTCCTCTGTGAGATTAATTCTCACCTCTGTCACATACAGTATATGTTAAAAAGCAACAGTACTAGGATGCATCCTTGTTTCATCTCTTGACAGTCTGAATATTGTCGGAAAGGTCTCCTCCCCAGTTACATCTTACTCTAAGTCTGATTTTATTGTATAATTCATGAATTAGAAGCAGGAGAATGCAAACTTACATGTAGTATTGCCATGAGAACAAAAAACAAACAAATAGCATTTATTAAATAGAAATATGCACAAAATTATCATTTGCCATGAAACTGTCTGCAAAAAGTACATACACAAATGGAGACATTAGGAGACATGCATGTAAATATGTATAGAGATATTTGTGGGTTTTAAGTTTAAAAATAGCAGGGGTGAAGAGAACTTGCAGGCAATAAAATGTGACTTTTGTGAAAACGAAAAATCATGGCAAACATGATTGAATTGATAAAACACCATAGATGATTACAGTACTTTTTTCCTTTTACTAGAAAGACTCAACATTTCAGGGGTTTGGGGGGGGAAATGCTGATGGAAAGAAAACAAGTTGAACAGCGCTCAAATATCTATACTCAACTTTTCCCATATCAATTATGAATGTCATATTATTTCTTTTTTGTTTCTAGAGGAATACCAAGTACACATTGTAAAGAGTAATGTAAACACATGTACCAAGGCCAGTGGATTCTTCCCTCTTGCCATAGCCATCAGTTCTGTGAATATCTTAATGAGACTCGTGAAGTTGAAAAAGCTATCCAGACCACCATGAAGACACAGAAAAAAACATCCCCCAGACAGAAATACCTTTATGACAATGTCATAAATATTTTACTGGAGCAATCTAGTTTTTACTAGTGTCACCAAAAACCAAATTTCTGAAGCTCATTTCATAGCTTCCAGAGTGGCAACTTTTCCACTCTTATCAATAGCCCACCAACTGTATGCTTAAAATACTCTCTATCCTTCTCAGTACTCTTTATCTGTAGATAAAGCATTAAACCATATATCAAATGTATCAGTGGAGGGTTGCTACCAGTACGGTCCAGTTCTACAAACCGGTAGCGGCAGCGGTGGGAGGCTCCGCCCACCCACCCTGGACGCTTCTGTGCATGCGCAAAAGCATTGCACGAGAGAGAGAGAGAGAGAGAGAGAGAGAGAGAGAGAGAGAGAGAGAGAGAGAGAGAGAGAGAGAGAGAGAGAGAGAGAACCTGTAGCGATGGAATTTAGAACCCATCACTGAAATGTATACATTTATTTGCCTTTCTGCTCAATTTCTGCATAGTTAATTAGGGTTCTCCCCTCCCTCCTTCCCCAAATTGTTTTCAGAGCATTATGAGCATTCTGGATGAATACAACAATACATCCTTATGAAATTTCCTCTTTAAACACAGGATTCCAAGTGGTTTTTTTCTCCATCCATGATTCTGCTCTGATCAAATTCAGAGAGCTGGAAGCATAAGACACTGGCTTGTTTTCCTAAAGTAAATGCATTCCAGGACAAACAGTTGATGCTTGTCTTCTTCCATGGCCGTTTTGTTGGAATCAAGGTACTGAAGAACAAATGCCAGACCCAACTGCTATTTCATTATACCCAAACGTATTTGATGTGCCAGAAGCCACTGAAATTGTCCATTTTAAGGTGCTGTAAACATAATTGGAATATAATTGTACAGCTATTGGACAGATCCAACTCTCCCCCCCCCAACTAAAAACCTTTGGTCTAATTTTTGGGAGGACCAGATAGAAAGCATGCATCTCATTAGCACATGCCTGCCACCTTGGGCCTCAAAGTGTATTCTAAACAATCCATGCCCCCTGTGCTATCTCTGTCCAAAGTCTTCTAAACTGTGAGCAGGTGGTATGACTTTCTGCCTTCTCTATGATCCAGGTACCTCCTTAGAATTCATGTAAGGCAAGTGCTGCCATAGATCCTTCCAATTCTCCTCAAAATATGCTGACTTTGGCTTTTATCATCATCACCAAATAGCAACTTTTCCCCCCCCAGGGCTTGGACCATCACCATTAGAAGACCAAAACTGATCAAAAATAGATTTAGAGAACAAATGAAACTTGTTATAGTGGAATCTTGTCCACATTACTCAGAAGTACAAATTTCTTCACCAGGGTTTATTTCCACAAAACATTTAGAGGATTACAGCCTAAAATCCCAATGCATTTGTGCTTCATCATCCTTTAATCAGTCAAGAATGTCCTTTTGGTCGACAAAGTTTGTAACTATGAATAGATACATCTCAATCCACTCTGATTTTTTAAGATAAATGAAAGCTGCTCAGTTTATAAGCATGGAATTGTTTATTTGAATATGGATTTACATGTATTTTGAAAAAAAGCATTAAGAGAACACTGGGGGCGGGTAGGACATGCAAGGGTATGTATCTCTCTTAATACTGGAAGTCATCCTTCAAGGCATTTTAAATCATTTATAATTTTTTCAGAGTGGTGTTCCAAATTCACCAGCTGAGACTCTTTTTCTTGCTTGCTTGCTTTTCTTTTTTCCTAGTTTTCAAGAGAATAAAATATAAACAAAACTGCTCACTGGCTGGGACTCTGGATTCTCTGGTATTTAATATAACAACAGTATAGTGGGGGATATTAATCCCACATCAGTTTGGCAGAGCCTTGCCTTTGGATGGCATTCTTAATGTTTGAGGTTACTGTACATGCTTTTTATTTTAGACATATGTACAGTAAGCAACCACTTTTTCCAGTTAATATTTACTAGAAGAGGCCAGTATCTTCATGCGGTAATATCCCCTGAGACATGGAACTGAGGTTTTTCATTGCCCATATTGTCAAAAAAATCTGTACTTCCATGGTCTGCCCTCATTGTTTTATTACTGGGAATGTTTAGCAGCCACATCATATGTTGTAAGAATTGCCAGCATGGAGAAAAACAATGCGACCCATCTATCAGGTGTAAATAAATAGAAGAAAGTTACTCTATGCGATTGCAAAATTGCCTTTTCAGTGTTGCTTTCTCCCAGGTATGAAGATAGACCAGACAAAAAGAAAATTCTCAAGAACATCAGGCACCAGCTAAACAGGAGATGAGAAATATTTGTTTCATAAGGAAAAGTTTTATTTATTACATTAAGTAAATATATTTAACTTTTCTTACATGATTAAAGGCTTAAAATGAATTCTGATTGGAATTGCCATATAAGTAATTTTGGGATTTCACTTCCAGTGGACCTTGGCTGCTGGGTGAGATAAATTGCAACTAGCCATGGAAAAATGGTGAATGGGAAAAAACTGAGGTTAGGTAGCATCTTATAAGCTTTCTGATGGCTAAGGGGTTTCTTCTATTTTTTACACATATGCATCCCCCAAAAATGTTTAGAATTCCAATATGGCTAAAGCAGTGCCAGATCTTTGAAGAAACCAAATTTCAACGCTGCCATCTCTTCCACTATCCATGTGACCATGCAACATTGTGTAGCTATAGGAACAGGTCAGGAACAGATGCCAGATCTCTTTTAACACAGATATCCTGCTAATGGTACTGGTGCCAGATGAAGGATAGATTTTCTCTGTTTCTTGATTTTATTCCCTTGCGGGCAGCCTTTGCATGAATTATATCAGGGAGGATACTTGAACTCGGTTTCATAGGCAGGTTGCTCTAGTTGGATTGAGGGATGATGTGGAAACAGTCCTGCTGAGAAGTCACAGTTGATCTTAGGAGCATTATAAGTGCCTGAGTTGTTGCCATCTGTACTATTTACTAGCACAAATTGGACATAATCCAGAGGTATATAATATGGAGCGCATGTGTGTGATGGTTCACTTAGTAGCCCAAAACTCTGTCCTGCAAGTTATCTTGTTTGTTTGTGTTAATACCAAGAGAAAGTTGATTCATTATAAAAGTTGCTAACTTTTTTTCCCCCTTAACAGGAATTCAGTGGTATCAAATGCTTGTAGCACTAGTAGAAGCCCAGCAGTCAAAGTTTTAAACAACATGCAGGAGAAGCTTAGCTTGGTGAATTTCAACTGCCTAATTTTTACAAGCATGGAATCTTAATGGGGGGGTGGGATTTAATCAACAAATGTGAACAGCCTCTATTTTATACACAGATTAAAAAAGAGCTGCTGGGCAAGTGTATCCAGAATCTAAAGTTTTGTCAGAATAATGACATCAGAAAGCAAATTGCCCCTTGTGATTGTTTATTTATTTGAAAGACTTATATGGTTACCCATCTTGTGAAACACAGCTCTGAGGGGAGGGGCTCACAATATGAGTGTTAGATGGTGCCCTGTGAATGCCCATGCCTACATTCCAGAATTTGTTTTCCTTTTTGGTAAAGAAGTATATTCACTATTATTATTATTATAAGATTTAGAATTCTTGGAGACTCCATCTACCGGTTGCCAGAGAAACATTCTTTAATCTCGACTAAAGAGGTCCTACTTGTATTTAGCAATGAAATTTGATCACAGTATTATTAATTTTATTCTTTGAAGTGAATCATTCCCATTTATCATAAAATTTCATAAAGTTAGGACCAGGTCAAGTTGTAAGAGGTCTAATAGATCATTTCAAGAACTTGCTTGAGCTCTTCACCATTTTACCTCAGTTTCATTTGCACCAGAATCAGTTTTGCTACAAAAGCAGCACCAAATAGTTTAGCCTCAAACTGTGGAAAAAATGGCTTCTAAAAATAAATCCCACCTTATTTAACTCCTCACTTAGTGTACACATAAACAGCTAATAAAATACACCTGACAGCTAATAAGAAGGAATATTTGCCATGAGTATTTCCGAATTATTTTTTCCCTTTGGATGATGTTACCTAGTTAGGGTAAAATGTCTGCAAGAAACAAGCAAGCTCAGAGAACACCAAGGACCCCTTATTTTTCCCTCTTAGATCAGACAAATAATATTATTATCAGTATTTAGTATCTATCTGACAGCTTTCTGCCAATTCAACTATACTGAATTCTACTTTCATTACTGCTGTTGAGAAATTTTTTTCTTCGTTTATATCTCATTTGGTAATTGATTTATGTACACAATTGAAAACATCCAGTACTTTTAGCACTGAATCCTTAAAATCCAAATTTAAGTTAATTTTACTGTGGCAAGTAATTTCAGCAGTAAAATTTATGTAGGATCTGTCAGTTTCTCCCCACAGAGATGACAAAGCAGTTGGTTCATGATCTGATTACCTCATGTCTGCAGTAGTCTATTGGACTGATTACCTAAGATATTTTCCCTGATCTGAGTCCAGAACAGTGCATTTCACACTGTGCTGGATCTTTGTTTTTTAATGAATTCCTACTTTGGTTGGGCATTCACAAAAGGTCCCTATTAAAATCTCAGGAGTTAATCATGAGGCTTATATACAAACACTTCTAGTTATTTTGGAAAATCTGTTTGTAACTCATATGTCTGGGTCTTGATCCAGAAGTCTAGTCAAGCTCAAATTATAGCTAATAAAACAGTCATATCCCCAATGAGAGTTTTTCCCCATCTCTGCTTTGGAATCAGTTTCCTCCAGAGTTACACCTAGAATGGGATCTAGAAAACTTTAAAAATATATTAGAAGTGTTTCTTTATTATGAGCCTTTATGAAGCTGGTTTAAATATTACTTTGATGAAAAAATGCACTATTGTTTATAAATAAGTTTTAAATGTTATGGGCCATTCAGATTACTAACCATTTATTAATTTTTGATGTTTTATTTTGTTATTTTATTCTGAACTTAATTATATGTATGTGTAGAAAAAACATTGTTATGTACCATTACTAGATAGCTAGGCTGGTGTGCACAAATATGACGTAGACTTTTAGAGCTAAAGAATATAGTGCTTGTTACACTGAATAGTATATAATTGTATCTTAAGATTTGGATGAAAATCTGCTTGTAAAATACAACACATTTGTTTCCCTAATCTTTTATTGCTAAATGGAAAGTGGAAACAGAAAGGACAATGGCTAGTTTATTAGCCGCTTTCCTCTGTGTGTCTCTGAAAACTGGGGAGAAAAAAAAATTGTAGTGTAGACCAAGAAAGTCAAGAAAAAATTCCATGTATTTGAATACAATTGTAAGCCCCACTGGAATCAAGAGGTCTCACTTTTGTATTGTTAGTAGTAAATAAATTTCACTAATGATCGATTTCTTATGTTTGGGTTGTTAGCCCATAAGAAATAGCTTTTCCCTGGATTTTACACATACATCTTATTATCCTCTTTCCATTCATCTAATTCTCAGAAGATTCTTGACTTAAAATACATTTTAAGCAAAAAAAAGTATGAGAGATTTTCAAGTGCTTTATACCTTAAATCACCTGACACAAAAAAACTTTGTTTGGGGTAATTGTAGCTGTCAAAGCCCAACACTGTTCTTGAGTTTGAAAATTAATTGTGCTTGACTATGCTTCCATGATGATTGCTAGACAATTTGTCTTTCTTTTGCAAGAAGCTGTTTCATTTATGGTGAAAGTGTTTATTATATAATTATTATAACTGAATCCTCAAAAATTTATATAATGTGGTAAGAATGATTTGAGGTAGGGGAGGAGGAGGAGGAGGAGGAGGAGGAGGAGGAGGAAGAAGAAGAAGAAGAAGAAGAAAAGAAGAAGAAGAAGAAGAAGAGGAAGAGGAAGAGGAAGAGGAAGAGGAAGAGGAAGAGGAAGAGGAAGAGGAAGAGGAAGAGGAAGAGGAAGATAAAAGGATACAAACTCTTCAAAAAAACCAGATCACACAAAAAAAGGAGGTGGTGTTGCACTGTATATAAAGGACCACTATATAGCTACAGAGCTACAAGTAACCAAGGAAGAAAACCCATTAGAATGCATATGGGTCAACATAAAAGAAAAAAAGAACGACACAACAATAGGAGTATACTACAGACCACCAAACCAAACAGAAACAATGGACACCCTTTTTACCAACCAGCTAAAGAACATATGCAAGAAAAACAACATTGTAATAATGGGAGACTTCAACTACCCGGATATCAACTGGAAAACCAACTCAGCACCAAGTGAGAAATCTAACAGATTCCTAACCAGCCTAGCTGACAACTTCATTGTCCAAAAAGTGGAGGAGAGAACTAGAGGGGCAGCCATACTGGATTTAATACTTACAAACAGAGAAGAAACAATAGAAGGAGTTGAAGCTGCAGGAACACTTGGTGAGAGTGACCACGTAATACTAAAATTCACCATAAAACAAACACAAATAACTGAACATAACGACACCTATATCCCAGACTTTAAAAAAGCCAACTTCAATAAACTCAGAGAAAACTTGGGGAGGATACCTTGGATGAAAGTACTAAAGGGTAAAAAAACTCAAGAAGCCTGGGAGATCCTAAAAAACACGATCTTAAAAGCCCAGAACACCACAATACCGATGAGGAAGAAAAACAAGAAATCCAAAAGGAAACCAGCATGGCTAAACAAAGACCTCACCGATAAACTGAATGAAAAAAAAGATAAATACAAAAAATGGAAAGATGGGCACACAACCAAGGCAGAGTACCAGCGGACAGCCAGAATCTGTAAAGAAAAAATCAGGACAGCAAAAGCCCAGAATGAACAAAGACTCGCAACAAAAGTCAAAGACAACAAAAAAAGCTTCTTCCAACACATAAACAACAAGAAAAAAATCAAAGAAACAGTTGGTCCACTAAAGAGAGAAGACAGCAAAGAAGTAACAGACAACACAGACAAAGCAGAGCTACCTCCCTACGACCGGTTAGGTCCCACAGAGTTGGTCTCCTCCAGGTCCTATTGACCAAACAATGTCGGTTGGCGGGGCCTAGGGGGAGAGCCTTCTCTGTGGGAGCTCCCTCCCTGTGGAACCAACTCCCTCCGGAGATCAGGGCCGTCCCCACCCTGCTGGCCTTCCGTAAAGCAATAAAAACTTGGCTCTTCCGGCAGGCAGGGTGAAAGTGAGACCGAGTAGATTATTCCGGGGTCTCCCCCCTTTAGTTATGAATGTTGGAGATCTTCTTTTAATTTTTATATCTTTTTAATTGTTATGTTTTTTATTGTAATGGATT